>JAODLI010066984.1:0-14593 GCA_027575585.1 Percopsis omiscomaycus
CTTATCCTCCGCCGAACCCCCTAAGACTGACTCACCGAACCCCTGGGGTTCGATCGAACCCAGGTTAAGAACCACTGGTTTAGGGGGATGCTCTGCGGAGGATTGGTGGACAGACGCTGGATGCATGCACGTTGTATTGGACCCCTAGCACTAGTCCCGATGAGTCATCTTCAGATTGGGTTCTGACTTAACGCCGACGGTCAGATGGACGGTATACTTATGACTCTGTAAATGGTTCTCAATACACGTGAAGCTATCTTCACTTCTAGTGGGCGAGCCCAGTAATCTCAGGCAGTATAACAAATGTATTTGCCCCAGTAAAACAGAAGTGGTGCTTCAGGCTCTTCATGATATTAAAGGAAAATAGGACTTGTGTGTGTGTGTCACAATCTGGTTCTTGTCTGATCCATGTTTTGGTCTTTCGGCTTGTGTTTGAAATGTGCGTTGTTTACCTGTCTCTGGCTCCGCCCCTGTTCCTTGTGTTGCTTCCTGTTGGTCCGTCGCTGGGTAATGTTGTTACGTGTTTTCTGGTCCCTCTGTGTTCGTTGACTGTTTCCTGGGTTCCTGTTCCAGATTCCATGTTGCCTCCTGCACTCTGCCTCCCGCCTAACCTTCTTGTACTTCTGCCATTGGTAACCAAACCTTGCCTGTACCTTGACCATGATCCTGCCAAAGTAAATCTCTTACTTACCTGCGCTCCATTCTCCGTGCCTCCCTTGCACTTGGATCCTCCACCACACCAACGCTGCAGTGTGATTAGAAGTTTACCACAAAATCATCTTGTGGCTTTGTCTATGGAAATGTGACCTCACTTACGGCTCCTGTTTAAGTAAAGGTTGAAACATTATAGTTATGAATCTGAGGGTAGAAAAGAAGAATGTTCTACACACATTGTTGTGTTTTATATGGATTTGGTACGTTTGGAGTGAAATGAAGCTCACTACTGGAGGAGTAAATGCAAAAACACTAGTAAACATTTACCAATAAACCCTCCATACAGTGTTAGTGGATATGGAAATCATCTTGATTCATCCAAACAGGCAATGCAAATTCAATAATGAATTTTCTGAACGCATTCATAATGCATCTCCACGGAGGTAGAACCTGTTGGCGTTTCCACACTGATGTCCAAATTTATATCACGAGCCACATTTTGATAATACTGAATTCCTTATCAACCCATCTAGCAAATAGTGTAATTTGATCGCAGCAAAAACCTTCCAGTGTGTGTATCTGATTGTGTGTATGCGCGCATGTGTTTGTTCATGTGCACAAACGTGTGCCTGTGATTGTGTGCATATGAGAATTCTTGTATGAGCGCATGCGCGCCCGTGTGTGTGTGTGTGTACATATTCTCTGTGGATCGCTGTGATGCTTCCGAGGAGACACCCACCGAAAATCATTTTTAGCCCTGGGCTAGCGCTCTCTCCATCCCAGCGTGCGGCTGTGGAAAGCACAGCCCCAAGGAAGGCTTATTCTTATAACTGGCAAACATCAAATGCCCCCCCCGCCGTTCCCTCCATCGCAGTCCCCTGTCTTCGCTGCGTCGCCATGGCGTCCGCGCGAAGCCCAATACGACCTGTCAGACTGACACCGCTGAAAGACGAACACAGATAGGCGGGACATTCTGGTCACTAGCGCGCAAGAGGATTGTGGACGGCAGAAATAGCTAGTTTTTGTTGGAACATTTACAATCAGGTCATTCAGCAGACGCTTTCATCCAAAGCGACTTACAATTACATTGTTCTATTACATGGAGCAGGTAGGGGTTAGGCATCTTGCTCAAGGATGCTTACAGGTGGGCCAACGCTGGGGCTCGAACCCACGACCTTCTGGCTGGGAGTCCCAACACAACAACACCTAGACCACTAGACTACCCTGCTTCCCCCATATGTGCTGTGGTTACGGGTGATCATGTGGTTAACAGCATGCCGGCCATTGACTAGAACGTTGTGCCATTAGACACATGCTATATTCATTGGTTCTTGATGGGATGATGTGAGCCAAAACTGGATGTGATGAGTCCTGCAGGGCTCTGAATGGGCCAAAATGGGGATACAGTAATTAAATTTCTTTTTTTATTTGATTTATATAGCACTTTTCATAGTTCATAAAATCAGAGAGCAGTTACAATTTAGACATGATACATATTAGAGTGGCCATTTTCTGCCTATTTCTTGCCTAAACTAGCTATAGAGACCAAAACCGTTTTTTGTACCAGGCTGTAAACACTTGTATTTACGCTGTAAAGTTGGACATTTAAACATGGGGGTCTATGGGGATTCACTCGCTTTTGGAGCCAGCCTCAAGTGGCCATTAGAGGAATTGCAGATTTTGACACTTCCGCGTTGGATACATTTTTCAGCACCGGAGGTTGCCGCTTGTATCAGACGCTCTGTTTTTAGGGATTTCTGCTGTACTGCTATGGTACCATAGAAACGCCCTCTAAAAAGACTGCTTTCTTTTGCTGCAGATGCATGGTACATACATACGCTTATTGATTGCTGTAACATAAGTCCAAAGGGACTTACAATTAGGCTGCATGCTGCTATTACATGGAGCAGGTAGGGGTTAGGCATCTGGCTCAAGGATGCTTACAGGTAGGCCACCTCTGGGCTCGAACCCACGACCTTCCGGGGGGCAGTCCAACACCTAGACCACTAGACTATTCTGCCCACCCCCCTGACAAACACTAGTAGGTTTGTCAGGGCTCACGTAGGATGAATCAGGCGCCATGGAATTTGAATGTGTCTTCCTATTTCTAGTGAGAAAATGTTCCAGTGAACACAACTGTGGTAGTATAATGAATGTTAAGAGGCTAGTCCTGTTTTTATCATAATACACTACACTAACTAGGTATGGAACATGTACATACTGCATGGCACCTGGTGTTAAACCAGCTGAGCGGAGATGGGCGCTTGTGGCATTACAATACCTTACCTTAGATTTGAAGGGCGGTTTAAAGATTGCTGCTTCCCGTGCTTGTGAGGTCGGAGTGGGGGGGAGTGGGGTTTGCTCCTGCAATTCACCGACTCTCCTAAATCCCCGGTGGTGGGTTAGCTTGGCCAGGCTACGCCTTAAGTTATGGAGGCCAGCTTAATGAAGGCATTAAGGCAATGTATTGAAAAGGGTGATGTGTGTGTGTGTGTGTGTGTGTGTGTGCCCACACAGCCGGAGAGGGAGGAATCCGATGACCTATTATTCCCTTTTTTCCCCCGCTATCCAGCTTGCTGATTCCTCGCTGGCTGCTCTGTGACCTTGTTTGTTGTTTGTTTGTTTGGAGTACTGTAACGCGGGAGGAGGGAAGTGGGGGGGTGATAACCCCCCCCCAACTGTGCACTGTGTGTGTGCCGTTCATTAAAACACACACACACACACACACACACACACAGAGAGCACACATGGACACACCCGTGGGGAGGGGAGAACATGCAGGGGTCCACCCCCTGGGCCATTTATTTCCCCATTAAGCCTCTTGTTGCACATGT
This sequence comes from Percopsis omiscomaycus, assembly GCA_027575585.1. Classification (NCBI taxonomy): domain Eukaryota; kingdom Metazoa; phylum Chordata; class Actinopteri; order Percopsiformes; family Percopsidae; genus Percopsis; species Percopsis omiscomaycus. The sequence goes on from JAODLI010066984.1 coordinate 3,489, forward strand.
TATTGGGCCATTTATTGCAGTGGGGGCCGTGGGGAGGTGGGGAGGATGAGCCGAGCCGATGGAGACCAGGGCATTACGGGCTCCTTAGTGCCAGCTAACGGGAGAGGGATGGGGCCTATATGTGGTCCAAAGCATGGCGCCATGGTTCATCAGCAGCCCAAGTGACGTAAGCTGTGATGTCATTGTGCGGGAGTGCACACGTCCCAATGTGAGCTGGTGTGGTGCGCCTCCTTTCTATTGCACTGCCTCCTAGTGGTCCTTTAGAGGACTTTGTCTCGTTTCTCATTTCTCAATATGCAATGCAGATATATTGTTCATTATCCCAAGATACGTGTTCTTAGTCCCCACTCTTGATCCAAGTTGTACCGTACACCCCGTTTGTTTCCATCACATCATCACATTTCTAAACTGAACAGTTTACAGATTTTGGTCGGAAATTGCAAAGATATGGTCCAATTTCATTATGACAATTTGATGGTTTCCACTAATGGTTTCCACTAATAAGATAATAATAAGATAACTAAATAAATAAACTTTGTTAAGTGGGTCATATATATTCACACCCACACAACCAAGTTGGCTAAACATGATATTATATCCCTGCAGAAACCAACTTAGTTGAACAACAAGTTTGAGGGACGGTAACCTTTTGGACATTTTTCCAGTTCACGTACAGTACTGTTCCCCAAGCCCCCCCTGTTCTCTCTTCAGAAAGCTCCCATTGGTCTGCTCCTGACCCCTGACCCCTGACCCCCCCTCCCCCCTGCAGTGATAAAGGGCTCCAACACACAGTTAGTCTGTTCCTCTCACAGGGGTTTATGATTATCAGATATTTTTTGTCCAGGCCTCATTGAATACATGTAAATTACAGCCTCTTTTCATAATAATAGCGGGTTTATGACAGGCCGAGTGTACTGTAAGCTATTGTTTGATATTTGCAAAGCTGTTTTCTGTTTTCTGTTTTGTCTTTTTTGGGGGGTTGGTTGTTTTGGCCTTTATTCCAAGCTGCCACAATGGGATGCATGTCGTTTTTGCCTGGAATTCTTTCCACGTTGTTGTTGTATTGTGTCGGCACTGCATTTGTTTGGTACTGCCCTCAGATATAACAGACCTCTCTGGCTCCCTCTGTAGAGATTGATTTTGAAGAAAACCCCCACGAGGATTGTGAACTAACTGAACTGTCGGTACACCTGGTACCTTGTGTAATGCAAACATTGTGAAAGTTATTAAAGTTTCTCACACAAATCATTTTAAATCGTACAGTTATGTCTGTTATGCTCCGTGGATTCTTCTAGGCCCGTCTTTACCTCTAGCAATTCAGGCCTGCATGCTATTTTACTATTCTCGTCTGCTATTTTGGTATTTTTCTGCCTGAATAGTGTCGTACAGTACGATACTGTAGGGCTATTAATGGTCTCCTTTGTGGTTTTATGAGCCTTTGCTTTAACGCTCTTAAGTTGTAAAGTGACGTCAACACTAAAACAATGCACACAACGTCGTCATGCGTGGAAATATGTGGCTTGTGAATATTTTATTGTTGCACAGGGAATCTGTTGTTGAACTGACATAATGGAGGGTCTTTTACTGAGCGCTGTGGTAAAAACAACTGCCGCTGGACAGAGCTTACCTGGTCTTGTGCCTGTTTGTTATGTTTGCAAGCCTGAAAAGAGGAGGGTGGTTTTAATGTTATTTCATAGCATCTTTGCGGTTACATGCAGTAATTACCCAGGCGTGTTTTCTCAAACCAGTGGGTTGTCTCTGAGCTTCAGGCACCGAAGAGCAGTTTGTTGCAGTGTAATACACTGTATAAATATTGCAATATATAAATATCTAAGCAGCCATAACCATAACATAATTGAATATTGTATGGATATTTTACAAAACTAGATTAAAACTTCCCGCGACTACTGTATGTTGGCTGTTGTGTTGTCACAGAATATTGTCAATGAGCTCGAGCCTTGACAATGCTCACCATGATGTCCCTATGAACAAGTTCACGATCGGGCGGGGCTTCCCTCGTTCTGCCGGCGTCTCCGCGGGGTGCTGGCGTCTCCGCGGGGGGCCGGCTCCTTGAAAGAAAACACAATCTGTTCCGTGCGATGAAGAGTGCACGAAAAAAAAAAAAAAAAAAAAAAACTGGAGGCACAGGTGGAAAAAGCCCCCTCAGATTGATCCTTTTTAATGAGGCAGCTCATGCTGCCTGTGCCTGAATGTGTACGATGGGCAGATAACCCCCGTTTAAACCTACCAGTCAATTTCCTGAACAGCCAGCCCCCTTAACATTACACGCCCGCCCCATTTCCACGTGTAAAAGAGAAGACAAGACGTTCCACATGGGTTTGTGTGTCTTATCTCCCCCCCCCCTCGGTCAGCTTCACTTCCTCTGTGACTTCCTGTTTCTCCTCCCTGCTGTCCTGAAGCCGAGGTGAGGGCCTGGGGTCCTGTAGGATGTCTTAGCAGCGAGGGAGCGCAGGGAAGGGGGGGGGGGCAGATTAAATGATCTCCTATGAAGGTGTGCCGGCACTTGGAGCCCGAGATGGAGCCCATTATTAATACGCAGTGACACATGCATACATCCCAGATGATCCCGGACACTTCTTCATGGATCATAAACACCCCCCAAGGTGCCTTTCGCTCATTGCAAGACCACATCTCTTATAAATCACGCCGTTTCCGCCAGAATGTGTGGGGAGGGATGAAGGGAGAAGGAGTGCGAAAGAGAGGAGAGAAGGCTGCCTGTGTTTTGATTAGATGAGCCCAGACGAAATGATATTAGTTTTGAGCAGTTTGACTCAGCGGCGCCCCCCCGGTAGCGCCGGGTGCAGGGGTGACGTGAAGGCCAATGAAAACAGATTGTGCGGTCTGCGTGGGCTAGCAGCAAGGTTAAGTGGGTCACTCCGCGACATGCTGATCTTATCGCCTGATTTGTCGTTGCAATTTTATGACGTAGTGTTGTCAAAGGCAACCCCATGCGCTCATAAAAACACTTTGCTTAGGACATCGCTACATTTGCTATAAAACACTATAGCAATGCGCGGTTATGCTAACCAGCCACAGGTCTCGGGATGTGTTCATGGCTCCATGATAGAACCCGGATGGTGTTTACAGTGTTCCGTGTGCAGCTTGATTATCACACAGACGTCACACATACCATGCAGGAGATGGGCCTCGACCGTGTCATTGGCATTTCCAGCCTTTAATTACACCTTGCTACGCATTCCCATGGTAGAAGGTCCAAATGAGCCGTCGTCCGTTATTGGTTGATTTCACCTTTCGGGGACGTCTGCTTCTGACCAAAGAAGCAGTAGAGGGGGCCGTTATGTACGGGGCACAGAACCGGTCCAATCGGGCTCTTTGCTTTGCGCACAAAGCGCAGTGGGTGAGTTGTGCGCGTCGCAGACACACTTTTCTTTGTGTCCCACACACACAAAGCAACTGATTTCAAGTTCGGGTTGAGGTGAATCGACCAGCACAAGGGCGCCTGCCGCTATGGCCCGCTTCACGCCCGCTTCACGCCCGCCCCCCCTGCGAGGAGCTGTTGTCCTCACGATTACCGGGCCATGCTCGGCGGTTACCATGGCTGCTGATAGAGGAAAAGTCCTCTGTCCTTCTGCAGTCAGCAGGAACAACTCACAGATCGATCACCGCAGAAATAGAAATCTGTATTGAAGCTGAGTATTCAATGAGTCTTCTGACAAAGGACAGTCTGGCCACAGGTTTTCTACTGTAGATATAACTAAAGACTGTTTAGCTTTGCATAGGTAACGAATGACTACTGTATACAGCATTGGCTGACCTTTTGACACTTCTGTATCTACAGGGTTCAGACAAGGGGCAAGACCAAAAAAAGAACATTTAGTTCGGCATTCGGTTATCTTAATTTCCTGTTAGCAGGAAACATCTGTCATTTAGTCTAGACATATACAGTTTTGCACAACGTTCATGGAGCACGAAGGTTACAGTTAAGGAGGCCTTTAAGCATTAGCGATATACAGCTTTTTCTTAAATCTATCAGCTGCTTTTGGACGTGGCAGCGGGTCTTCTGTTTGGGCAGGTGGCTAATTTGTTCACAACATTAACTAGGGCAGTCACTGAAAACGTAGGGAATCCACCGCATGCACACGGGTTGAGCGCCGCTGGAAAGTTGCATTTTGTGTAATCATTGGTGGTTTGTAATGAGGTCATTTAGCAGACACTTATCCACAGCTATTTACAGGGAGTACAATTACAAGTCCTAAGGCGCAAGTGACGGCTTTTTCTGCCTGTGGTTCTATTGTGTGATATTAATGGAACCCAGCGGAACCCTCATTTGACTGGTCAGGTAATCAGTTTTACATTTGCATCAAACAATCTGATCCGAATTAATTTTTCATTGTACCGGGTTTCGTCCTTGGTGTGTAAAGAACACGTGTGTTGTATGTATGTATGTATGTACTGTATGTATGTATGTATGTATGTACAGTATGTAAGTTACTGACAATTCAAAAATAAATAAAATACAAGCCCCAAGAGAGACAAAATACCATTAAAAAATAAAAAACAACAACATTGAGGCACTCTCCTGATTTAAAATCAAAGAGGAATGAGGAACTTTCAGCAAAACAATTTGAGACCTTTTCTTCCACCTGACCGCTGGGTTTTCATGACTGGACATTGATTCACCCTCTCCATGCTTTCTGGGTGAACAGGCATGGCAACAGCGCCCATCCATCGCACTCCAGAAATGGAGTGTGTCCAGAAACCCTTTCATGGCTCGCTATATTCGTTTAGTTTAGCAAGACCAGTTCCACAACATTGTTCATGATTTTAATGACACTGATCTCATTTTATTTGCTTAACATGACATTAGTAGTTGGGGGCAGGATAGTCTAGTGGTCTAGGTGTTGTACTCCCAGCCGGAAGGTTGTGGGTTTGAGCCCCAGGGCTGGCCCACATGCTAGCATCCTTGAACAAGATGCCTAACCCCTATCTAACACCATGTAATTGGAAGTCGCCATGGATAAAAGCGTCTGCAAAAAATGACCTTTTTTTAGTTGTATTTTACTGTACCTCGGTCAGAACACACCTTTCATTAGCGGCTCACTCCATCACGACACAAAATGTCTACTTTGAGCGAATTTGCTTTGGATTTTTTATTCATAAGGAAATTGCATTTCACTTATAGAACTTATTGGTAGGGACAATTTAATGGTCTCTTAATGTTGGTAGTGACATGTCCCTTAACGTCCCTATACCCAAACCAATGCCAACAGACACAGGCCAGGAGACGTGCTGAGAGGATTTTCACCACAAGAATTTTCAACTGAGTGAACAGGAAGTCATGAAGCGTCACAGTTTCTGCAGTCATGCAGTATTACAGCTACTGGTAAAAGTCAGAGAGGATATCGAACCTCCAACTCAGCGAACCGGGCGCCGCAACGTACGGTTAGAGGGCGGTGACGTGCGCTGATCACGCGGCCAGACGCAGGTTTGGTACACCCAGTGTGAAATGAAAAGCTTTTTGCGGAGTCGCTGTTTACGCTGCGCTCTCTAGCGTACATCTGCCCCTGAGAGGGACAATTCATTAATATTACTGAAGGACAGAACCATCAGCACACACACACACTCATGTATCTGCTTCCACATGCATGCGCAGTTAGATGTTTTCCCCTGCTGTAAAGTGAAATGAGCTCACTGTCCTTTCCACGGCGCTCCCACATCAGGGCCCACATCCCATAGCGCGAATGTGTGTTTGTGTCCTACGTGATTTGATGCCTCCAGAGCTTCGACACTCTCAAACATCCATATCTGCCATGCTCCAGCCTGTTTTGCGTCCTAAGGCCTGTAGGTTTTCCTCCATGTCCCCCTGGGCAGGGCCTTGCATTAGCAATGCTAGCGTAGCATGGAGGTCAAGGAGAGGGAATCAGAAGTATGTTGGTTTTTTTGGCCAACAGTGGCCCAGGGGTGCTGCTTTAATGATGCCGCATTAATGGCAGAAGGCCGCGGAGCGGGCCAAGGTCTGTTTAAAAGTACGAGGGTGTTGGAGAAGGTCTGGGTTGGGTGGCTACCGGCCTGTGAAACTCAAGTGCCTTTTAGCCCTCATTCATCATACACTGCTACCGCTACGTCCTGGCCTTCACACGGGCTTTACTGTCAGATATTTATCACCCGTTTTGTTGATTTAATTGACTGTTCTTTAAAACTCTAACTATGTGTAGCATCAAATATTCATACCATTTACTGCTGCCATTTATAGTATTTCATTACTTTAAGGATTGTTTTGCTATTGTGTATGAACATTATGAATGGTTTTGCCTTACTTTATGGCAAAACCATTCATAATTGAAAATAACACATTAGATTATATTATCACAAATCAAAGGATTATAATTTGGCATCCAATTGATTGCCTGATACATCTTTTCTGTAATAAGATTATTTGGAAAATCCCTGGGTTTTATTGGCAAGAAAAGTTAATTGCTAAAAGTAAAGGTTTATTTTATAGGTGTGATCTTCCAACTGTCCCCATGAAGCCTGCTGTCATGTCTAACACAAAGAGATGTCACCCTGCCAGGCATATTGAAGGAATTAGTTCATTCTCGGGCCATTTGTCCCCCCTAATACCTCTATTTTCATCCGTGCTTCTGCCTGAGATATTTAGATTTATGTGAAAGGCGGGGAATAGAAAAGTTTTTTTTTTGCTGAGCGTTGGCAAAGTGGCACTAAAACCTTGCAAGTGTAGAGACGTCTCGTTTGTTTTAATAGAGGTTGAACTAACCTTGGTTTTATCAAGCTAATGCCTCGGGGAACTATAGCCAGGAAAAGCCACCAATCTTTCAAAACATACAAAAATTAATACAGTCTAAATAGAAACCCTAAATCGTTTTTTAAAAAGAAGAAAGGAATGTCGGTGAAGGTTTTCTCATCCCTTGCATCCCGCTGTGTTGAATTCCGGCGTTCTCATCCAGTATAAGCAGGTTTGTCTCAGTTGCCATCCATCTTGGAAACAAATCGCCGATGAACACCCTACACTCCCTGTCAGGGCCGTCACAAATGAAGCGGCTGGATGAGCCATCGCCAGGGCCTCCTCGCTGGGTGCTTTAAAGCGCCGCCCGGCGTGTGACGGCTCCCAAAGAGGCTAACCGCGGCTCCCGGCGCCGCACGGAGACGGCGCGGGGCCGCGCCGCTCTGACAGCTATCTATGGGTGCCGTTGACTTTAAATTAAAGCCCAGCGCGGGGTGATCAGTCATAGCGGCGCACTCCGGACAGAGTTCCAGCGTGATGCATGGCTCTTCCTCCGCGGTTGCCTCGGAATCAGAACTAGATTAACCCCCAACCCACGACCCCACGCTTGCTCTCTCTTCCCTGCGGCTCTCCTCCTCTTCAGCCCTCCAAGCCCCCGCTTAGTTTTCATTACCCTTCCCCCAGGCCAACACACACCTACACACAACAGAAAACTCCTCTGGAACGCTCTGGCTTTTTCGCATCTGCGGTTGTGTTACGCTTCCTAACCGCCATATGTCGATGTGGAATTTCATTACACAGGCTGGGTCGGACCTCGTGGGCGCGGTGTTATATACTGTACACTCACCTTAATCTTCAGCTTGGCTAGGCTGTCAAAGACTGCGACAAGGATATCACTCTGGCCCGGGAAACTGTTGCTGGGGCTTTGGAGTGAAGCCGTTAGCCGGCCTGAGAAGTTTCCCCCCAAGTCTTCTAGGGTCATGCAGTGTGACTTAAGGTTGAGGAATGCTCAAAGCCTTTTAAATCTTTTATACTTCCTTTAAATTCTCATGGAATAGGTTGGCTGAGATAAATACGTAATAGATTAGCTCCATGGGCCCAGCCTGGTTGGATTCAACAGAAGCACAGTACAGGGAAAGAATAAAGAAGGTAACATTTACTACCGTGCTACTCCCTAAAGAGAGATTTACGACCACAGTTTATACAGGGATCCAGTGAGCAAAGCTTTGTGTGTGACGCAGGTTTCACAGCAAGTGGGGAATGAGTGTTTGTATTTTCTATCATCCTACCTCTGTTCTATGCATCTCTGTCAGCTAATGGTGATGTTACAAGGTTTGTAAAACATCACAGAGCGGGCAGGAGATGAAAACACTGGCGCGATACACTAATGTTGTCAGCGCCGAAGAACGAGCCAGAGCTGTCGTTCAGTTTCTGCTGGAATGAATTTCAATCAAACTTCCAATCGATGAACTAAATGTCTTCTTATAAAGAAATGAATGGTGGTTCCTCCTATTAACACTGTTGCCACCACTACAATATACAAGTGCTTGTAATCAGCCCATTTCTATCGCTAGAAATTACTGCTATGCGCAGGTGTGTTATGGAAAGCATGTAGCTGTCTCTACGTACATACCAGCTCCACAATAATTCTATGAAAACATTGTTCTTTTGGCAGGTCAGTGGGATTTCTGCCTTCTTAATACTTTCAGTGAAGGATAATAGCAGATTTCAAGGACGGACTAATTTGGTGTTCCGCCAACTGAGAAATCATGACAGTGAAAGAAGAACCAAAAATGCCAGGTTGCCTCAGAACACCCACACTCCACTGATGAGTGCAGCGAAGTCACAAAAGGACAGTCTTCCATTAAGTATCAGAATGTGAATAATGGAAACTAAACTAAAAACAGGGTTGGAAGGAAAACACTCATATTTTTGGGTATGGTTAAAGACCTTCAGCCTTTGGGGGGTGTCGTAAGATGATTTCAAGATTTAGGAATAATCTTTTTAAGTTACTGCATTTCTAATTGCTTTAAACAATGTATTATTTCAACTTATTTTTCTTCTATGATAACTCAGTGGTTTATGGTTGCTTACACATACTGCATATATTCTTGTGTTGTCAACGACGGTTGTATTGTAGCTTGATCTCCATGACGCACAGGTGCACAGACACATGTACGCTAACTTTTCTCTCCCTCTCACTTTTCTCTCTCCGTACACATGGCGGGGTGAGATTGCTCAATTTCATGGTCTAACGAGCTCCTCTCCTCGCGTGAGGTCTCACACAGGCACACAACATGTCACGTTAGTCGCGGGAAGGGAGAAAATATGTATTTCAATTAGTTTTCTGCAATACCTGGTGTGGAAGAATGGCCGCTCCGTGCGTGGCAACCACCTGAGGATAGGCAGACCGCGCCGAGACTGACGCGGCGCGGGTCGTTGCCTGGGAAACTGCACATTGCCATGAAAAGTGAATCAAAGCCGTGGCTTGATAATGTGACGGCGCAGACGCCGTTCAGTGTCAGCAAACAAACAAACCCTTAAACCCGCGTTAGCCCCTCTGGCTTCAGGATTACGAGATGCCGCGCGGAGACAGAGATACTGTAAGTGCTGAAGCTGTTGAGAATTTGTACTACAACCACAATACAAACACACACGCACGCACACGCACGCACACGCACGCACACGCACGGGGAATTATAATAATGAAAAACGTGAGAAAGCTGATTAACTGAAACAAGGGTTGAGCTGATTCCACCTTCGCCGTCATCATCATCGTCGGCATAATCTCCATTTAGAGCTCGACACTCTAAGGCTAGTTCGCTGCAGCCCGCTTGACCTCTGTGTAGCATGTCCTTGTGGACAGAATGCGTCATTCTGAGACGGCCGCATACATCGCCATTTATTCAACGAGAAGAAATTGCATTTTCCGACCGTCTGCAGGTGGATGTTATCACATCAGGGGGATTCTAGAGTTCTCTTGAGAAACATAGCGTCTGCGAATCCAGAGGACCAATCTTTTCAGAGCACCAGTTAGCAGCCTTTGACCTTTCTGCTCTATTTGGAGTCTTTCAACGTAATGAAATGAGCTCGATCCTGGCACCACGTGTTTGTCATGTGCTTCAATATTTCCCTGGAAGCACAACATTGCTGAATTAATTATGATTTTATTTGGGCAATATACAAGTATACAAAGTAAAAACTAGCTTAAACACCCAGCACATCTCCGCGGGGACAACAAGTCCTCCTAGGAACATTATGTCGTAAACAAAGAGAAAAAGAAACATTTAATTTAAAGAGGAACGTAATTTTCCCCTCATCGGCCATGTCTGGGAGCACTGGAAGTGCTTACTTGTTGTGTACGTACAAACAAGTAAATGTGCTTCCATTTGGGAATCACGTATTCATGCTTCAGGGAAGTGCTTTGTCACTCATTTAGTCATCTTCATATTTTTATTTGGCCTTTTCGTTGAGTTTTCCCATCTGCACTCCTCATATGCTCTGCTACTGTTTTTGTTTGACTACAAATGGCCTTTCAACTTCATGCCTGATTTAAATTGCAGGCTATAACCAAAATATAATTAAACACATTTATAAAATGTGCATGTGCAATTAGTTGTAAATCATGAACAGCTGCCCAGTGATTACCGTCCTCCTCAACATACACTGCTGGCCACTGTGTAGCAAATGTGTTGGTAGTCTCATGAAAGGTTTGAAGATAAAAATTAATATTTGAATCATAAGTAACTGGTAAATCACTGAGGACTTTTAATGTCATCGTGACAAATGGAAAGGGTTGTCTGAGGGGACCCGGAAGGGATGGTCCCAGTTTTATAATCGTTCTAACATGTCATTTAGCCAGGATTCCTCACTGAAAAGAATGTGTATATCCAGCCAGATTCGGACCCAGGTGTGACATCATTTATGGATTGTAACCAATCGTTTCTGCCACTCCCGCTCACATAGCCGATCAGGTTGAAGCATGTTTAAAGCGTGTTTACGCCAACTGAAGCAGACAGTTCAGCTGGAAGGGAAAAGAACCTGTCCAAAATTGGAAAATTGCCAAGCCTCACATTCTACGTGTCGCTAAGCGATAAGCCCTACAGTACATACAGTGTAGGCGTTGCAATATTGGAGCCATTCACAGGTCACTTGGTGCTCCACTGTACCCAAACAACAACACATACAACCTGTATTGTCCCCGTGCACAATAGCCACACGCCAGGGTTGTAATTAAAGCTCCATAACGGCTATTATGCAATCACACCTATGCATGCATACACACATAGGCACAGAACTGTACTTACACCAACCAAAACCTGCCCTTGAATGAAGGCGGTTCTTTCAGCCCCCCCCCTCCATTACTATTGTGCTTGCTGAG
>JAODLI010067026.1:0-14589 GCA_027575585.1 Percopsis omiscomaycus
TAAACCCAAAAACGTACACACACATGCGCGCACACACACACACACACACACACACACACACACACACACACACACACCCTCTCTGTTCCTATTTGTGAGAGCCATTAAGACTGTCATCCGAGACACTTTTGTTTGGTATGGTTGCGGCATGTTGTTTTTACTATGCGAACATACTCATTTCGTTTTGAGAGATGAAACATGTCTTTGTATGGCAGAGACTGTTCAGTCTGCTCTGCTGCTACTTGTTTGATGGCAACCTTCCTGCATGTGTCATTATTTCAAGAAGGAGACTTGCAAAAAGTCCAACTCAAGCACAGTGAAAGATAAGAGTGAAAATTAGCATTTGCATTCATTTATTTATTGTATATTGCATTCTGTGCTTGACAGGATTTTGTACTGTACACTGCAAAGTTTAGTTTTTAAGCTCTATTTAGTTTTTTCACAGCAGCTTATTCATTTTCCCCCAGCCAGCCAGAGGATGTGAAGCTGTAGCTGAGATGATGATTAGTGTGTCGTTGCACACTTTCATAAATGTTTCAAAGCCTCCTATTTGGCCCTAGCATTTTCATATATTATACATGATGTAGAATACCTGAGCAGAATTAGCGCTTCGCCTCCAATCGCCATGGCGTCCCTCAGCTGATAGGAACATCTTTACAGCAGAAGTTGTGCCATCGCTGCGTTTTGGACAAACCGTGATTGGACAAACCGCAACCGCACCGACCCACAGCCGTGCATGTGCTGTATGTATATGGACATATACACGCATGACATCCATCTACTTTGCTCAAGTGCCCTTGAGCAAACAGTACAGCTGAATATCTCCAGCTCTAGGGAGGCTGCTGTCTACATTACACACGATCTATGACCTGTTGTTGGAAGGGGGCAATTGAGTAGAGGATTCATTTGCTGTCAGGCTATGCTTACTGTACTTTGCCAGAGTAATTTTTTAACAGTCAATCACAGTGGAACAGTCACAAAAAGTGGCATGTATGTTCGTATCTAGGAATTTTGCTAGAAATGAATGCCCATTCTGCTGGCTGCTCTACTCTACACCTGGGTCATAAAGAGTTATTTTATTTATGTATTGTCTTTGCGGAGACAAACATAAATGTGTAGTCTGATTTAAATTTTCCTGGGTCGGATCAATAGCCTTGTCAAAACCATACTGATTTCGCAAGAGTCCGCTTCAACGAATTGCTTCGCTTCGAATCAACCCTAACCCTAACCCTAACCGGTACCACCTTAAACTTCACTTAATTTAATTATTCAGCCTTGATAAATTTGTACAATAGACGTCACTACATCTCAAAAAAGTCATCACAACATTGCAAAAAGTTGTCCATAGGGATTTTATAGACAAAAAGCAGACCAAACTCGGCTCATAATGATAATTTAATGCAACAGCATTGTCTGTAGGGGTTTTAATTAGGACATTCAAGCTAGACCCCCTTCTGACTTGCAGCTTGTAGGAATACTTGTCCTACAATTACAGCTATGACCTTCTCATATGATGATTAATATTTACTGTTTCTGAATTTGGAAGACCGCAGACCGAAACAGTAATCAAATATTTAAATGCGCCACGATTCCACACATCTTTGAAAAATGAAAATCTCTTCAGTAATAAAATTCAGGTTGACTCAAAACCCACATTTTTAACGTTATCCGTTAGTTTAGCTACTCTTGTTTGTCGGCCAGAGCCGTCAAGGAGGCGTTTCAGAGCAGTCATAGTAGAATAGTAGAATACAACATCCACTAAAGTTCAGGTAAAACCGTACGCTTTGCTTTTGCTTTTATGCATCACCTTTATGCATCACATTGGACTAAATTACTTTCAATATTGAAAAATGATTAGTCACCAAATTAGTCGCCACGTATAGAATTATTGCAACAATGGACATGGTCAGATTATTTTGATTCTTTTTTAAATGTTACGAAGGTGACAAGAAGATATTTTATTTATTAATCGTGCGGTTGATTAACTAAAACAGGCATGCAATTTACTAAATATTGTGCTGTATGCCCTTAATTAAATTGAAATATATCACTTGTGTATTATCAGTTAGGTTTGGGAATACATTTAGTGGCCCTGGGTAATAATTGTGTAGTTCTTTTTGTATTACCCTTCCTCTTTTTATACGCCGTGTTCTTGTTCTGTTCTTGTGAACTTTCTTCTTTAGGTTCAAGAAAGGTCGCGTTTGATGAAATATTGATGTTGGATGATGCCCTCTACAGGTTAAACATTGGCTATTGTAATTTAAATGTACTATTGGCAGATTGGAAACAATTTCCTCTTCTGTACTTCTGGTAGAATGAAGGTTTTAGTTTACCTACTAGTGCATCCAGCTCAAACAATTAAGATACACAGAGCTGATTTACAGTTCATTGACTTCATAAAATTCTGTCAATAATTTAATCTGAATAAGTCATCAATACTTCAACAGAGCAAAATGCAACAAAGTGTTTTTTGGGGTTTAGTACACCTTAAATATTATGTCTTAAATGAGCAAGGTTCATACTAAATGCTTGTAGCTGCACATTACCATGCTGGCCGTCATATTCTTCATTCATATTCAACACTTGTATTGTTGGGGTTCATACTGTTTGCATTCCACAACAAACCTACATGGCTGTCACCAGCTACATCCCACAAAGGCATTAAAGCTGTTGTTGTTTTCGTTGCTGTCTGAACTGCCCTACACCAAGACTCCTAAAGTTATATCTGAGTCTCTCTCACCTTCGGTCTCTTCCAAGTTTATATTATCATGACTGTGTATGTGTGAATGTGCACATTTTATACAGTGTAAGGGTGATTTCACACTTGGTCCCTTTCAACCCTCAAAATGAATTTAGAGCAATTAGTCAGCTTTTTTTGCGCATATGTAAACACTCCAAACAAACTCGGACCTATACAAGACGTTACTCTAAATGTTCTCATGAAGTTAAATGGAATGATGAAGTAACTCGAGCATAGTAGTCTTGAACTGAAAGACACTTCTTTTCTTTTGAAGCTTTTAAGCAGTTTTTCTAATTATTTCATTGAGTACAGGAACCATGCAGATATTTTACTGGCTGCCTTTCCTATCAGTCCCTCTTAATGCTGTTATCACTGATATTGGATCATTATGCGGTCCCAAAGTCAAACACTTTCTCCCATTTTTGTTTATTGGTTCATTGTGGGATAAAAACAGATATGTCTTTGATATGTATTTAATAAATAATTTCTTTCTCTGGTTACTTATTCATAGCTTCCATTTGGCTATACTGTTTTATCATGGCAACAGATTCATGCATGCTTATGCCCATAGATGGCATTCATAAATTCTTTCACTTTACACTGTAGTGTAAAGTATTACAGGCTTTTATGTCCGTCTATGTTGATGGTTTGAAATCCTTCCCATACCATACTTTTATTATTAGAACAATATTTTCATCCAGAGATAGTATTCACATTTGTTCAATTAGCCATTTCCTAATGAAACGCATATTAATACTAATGGTATAATGAAGTGCAATGTACTGTATGGGTGTATAATGGCTTGTAATCACCAAACTAAAATGAAGAAGTAAAGTGAAAAACGAAGTAATAAAGTAAACTTCACATGTAAAAGGAAAAATATGTTTTCCCTGTGCCGAGTGCCGTGTCTAACTACAGCTCATTAAAAGACCATATAATCTACTTTCTACTGTCCTGCTTCTAAATTGTCCTTTTTTACAAGGAAAGACAATCTGAAGCAATGCCCATTAGTGAGCCATTTTTAAACCGCACACTCCACAAATACAAACATGACTTCCCACGTATCTCAAGAGGCACGGTTTAGAAACCGCCACGTATTCATTATCTTTTGAAGGAAAACAAATCTTAAAGGAGCTGTAACACTGTTTTATGGGGTTCAGAGTTGTCAGTAATGGGATCTGAATGATGATGTAGATTGTAAATCATCTTTTGGCTTAATCGGTCGACTGCAGAGACTGTCTCCACACACAGTACAACTCTCACTTCAACACTACAAAACCACAGCTACATTTTGGAAGGGAGGAAAGGAGAGGAAGTGGCCTGCCTCTTCTAAATGTGAAAATGTATCAGATTTATCTTATTGAACAATTTAAAATTCAGGGCTTTTAGCATCGGTAAAATGTCCACAGACCACCTTGGTAAATGGCGTACACCATTTACGTACTGAAGTCTGAATGCAGCTGCGGAGCATTGCATCTGGAACGGCGGCGATTTGAAGGACTACTTGCAGAGTTCAAGAGGAATGCCTTTGGTGCCTTTCCCCCTGTATGTTTTGCGGCGGGGTGACTCCTGGAGGTGTGACTCCTGGAGGGGTGACTCCTGGCGGGGTGACTCCTGGAGGGGTGACTCCTGGCGGGGTGACGCCTGGAGGGGTGACTCCTGGAGGGGTGACTCCTGGAGGGGTGACTCCTGGAGGTGTGACTCCTGGAGGGGTGACTCCTGGAGGGGTGACTCCTGGAGGTGTGACTCCTGGAGGGGTGACGCCTGGAGGGGTGGCTGCATTTCTAAACAGATGATTTAAAAGCCCAGACGGGGGGGGGCTCTGTCTGCGGTGCGCCTGCTGCCCCAGGCATGCAGGGCAGGCTTTTAAAGAGCAAACATGATGCTTGTTGCTGCGCCACAAAAATACAGTGAAGCACAGTGTTATTACCGTGTGTGTGTGTGTGTGTGTCACCCCTAGCTCTACACCTTTTGGTTCTGCTGTACAATACACAGACAGAAGGAAATAGAGAGATTAGTAGAGACAGAAATAGACATGGATAAATCTGACGATGTGTGGGAGATGAACAAAAAGTGAAACAAATTGATTTGAGGATGTGCGTTGAAAACGTGCACGGAACATCATGAAATGCAAAGTGAGAATCTTGGCTATTACCAGTAGCTATCTTTTAGTGCAATATTTGAGCAGATTTACAGGATTTAGCAGATGCTTTTATCCAAAGGGACAATAAGCTGAATAGGTCATACACCATTCATCGTAAGTAATGGTGTATTATCAGGGCTACCTTAGTTTACTAAGCATTATACCATTGCATATAAACATACCATTAAGTACTCCAAAAGTAATTGCGAAGAGCCGATCCTAACATAATGCATGAAGGCTAGATGCTATGTATTTATTTATTTAATTGTATTATTCTGAACCTTTTACCTCACGCTCTAACAGAAAAATTTAATGGTTCTTTAGCTTCCCCTAGTGGCTGCACCGAAAGGTGATTCGTCCAATATGACAAATCCACTGCATAACTATGAATATATGTATAAGAGCCAGTTCTGGCAGAGCTGACAATGACACTTTCTATACAAGGACTTGCAGTGCACACACAATTTCTCACCTCTGTTGAACTGTGGTGTATTTTTACAACATGACCTCAAATTACCAGACAGACTTAGTCTATTTTTCAAGTCCACAGTTTGGTAGAATATAGTAAATCGCATGTGATTCTATTCTGTTTCCTTTTAGCTTTGTACAAAAATCTGTTGGTACACTTTTTTTTGAATGCTCCATTGATGTTGTATTTACTTAATCATTGCAGAGCGCTGGTGCACGTTGCCGTCATATACAGGAGACAGTTTGGACTGTCTAGTAAAACTAGAAGCTCCTCCACCCCCCCACCCCCATATTTCTTATTTCCCTCCTTCTCCTGTCCTGTGTGTAGATCATCAATGAGCACTACAGGAGTTACAGCTGGGTGGCTGAGCTGATCCAGGTGTTTATAGCCATCAGCATCACGGTGTCCTTTCTGGTGATGGGATCTGCCATGAAGCACACCAGTAGGTCTACCTGTGGCTTGGTGGTTGGTTGGTTGATTCATTCATTCATTTATTCATTCATTCATTCATTTATTAATTTGTTGACTGACTGACTGAGTGACTGGATTACTCACCATATGACCAACCACAGCTAACTTAGACGACTGTGTCTTGTCCAGTTGACGGCCTGGTGAGCTCCCTGTGGACCAACAGGCTGGAGTGGGTGTCTAAATCCTGGGAAAGAGGCCTTCCAACCTCGCTGCAACTCTGCTCAGCTAGAAGGTAATATGATTACTAACTCCAACCGCTCTACACAGGACACAACACAGCAGCACCTAGACAGCGTCCAACTCCCTCATGAAAGTTAGTCCAATCCTCTTAAAGCCAAGCTTGAATATGAATGTGGAGAGCCCTGAATCGTTTTTGAGAGAGCACACGCCCCTTCTGTACCTCAGTGATGATTGGCTAGCACTCCTCTCTACTGCTCTTCTTTCAGCACTCATAGGCTCACACAGTACTCATGTGAGCCCCCTGTGTTGTGTTGCAAGCATAAACAGTGAGCTGGGCCAGAACTGTGGTGTTCTGGGGCCCAAATGGAGTGTACCTTTTGAAATGAAACGCGTCAGTAAGTTCTCCTGTTGGTTAGGGATAGACTGATGTGCACACTTGTTTTGTGAAACAAGCATTACAAGGTCATTGTTATAGTTTGAAACTCCTAGAGCGCTACTCGCACCTTTCTCTACCCTTCCCCCCACCGTGGTTCATAAGATGTGAGGGCTCTGAGAGCGGTATAAGACAATTGAGGAGTGCACCTTTTAATAAAATAGGAGGAAAAGCGGATTGTGCGGTTATTTCACAGGCTATTTACCAGTGCTCCCTTGCTCTCTGTCTTCTATTTCCATTCTCATTTCACTGCAGGCGTATTTTATTGAACTTCAGGCTTCCTGTCTCTGTCATTTGCACCTGAAAGAGTAGAAGCAGGCCTGGCGCTACCAAAGCAGTGTAATAGCAAAGTACTCTGAGCATTCAAGACTCTTGCTTTGAATAATTAAGTTGATTTCACAGTACTTAACCAAAGATACCCCTTCTCTACCCCTCTCTCTCTCTCTCACACAGCATTACTAATGGATTCACGTCACTGGCTGCATTCGGTATCATCTTTATCGTCTCAGCTTGTGATCCCAGAGTAAACACCGGATATCTCATGTTATGCCAATCTACATATGTTGTTATGCTGAGATATTTGTTTAGGGAATCAGGAAGTTGTTCAGGATTCATCCAGATGTGTTCTTGCTCACTCAGGGTTTCGTCGTGATGCTGGATAAAGTGGTGTCGTTCTCCCTCAACATTGAAGTGGGACTGTTTGTCTTCATCATGCTGAGAACCTCCAGGTCTCACAGATTCCAGTGAGATTTTTTTTTTTTTGGTGAATCTTTAATGGCATGGCCGTCCCTAGAGTGTTAAAAAGTGCATATTAACTCTGTTTCTTACTTTTTTACCCTGTCTGTCTGTCTGTCTGTTTGTCAGACATCTTATGATACCTCTGCCGGTCGGCAGCCAGATCTTCAGTCTCAGTTGGCTGCTTCCGGTCTATTTCCTGTTTGCAGTAGCCTATGATGTTCTACAGACGTTGGTGGAGGCCGCTCAGACATTGCCAATCTACACCCACAGCCTAGCGTTGATCAACCAGAGCCTACCTCATTCCCGCGCATCTCCGCTATGACTTCAAACCGAGACAAACTGTTAAGTCATCACAAACACAGTTCAGCAAGATCTTTTCTCTTGCATTCTTGTATTTATTAAATACACTGCTCAAAAATTTAAGGGAACACTGAAATCATGGGTCTCAATGAACGAAATATATTAAAGATAAAAATATTTACATTATGTAACAACCAAAAAAGTGGAAACCAAAATCACCAACCGATTGGATTCAAACTCGCACCGAAAATCACAAGCTGTTCCAACTTGTGTGAATTTCATCACGGCAACTCATGATGTGACTCGGTACTGTGTGTGGCCACTACGTGCCTGTATGCACTCCCGACAACGCCTGGGCATGCTGCTGATGAGATGGAGGATGGTGTCCTGGGGGATCTCCTCCCAGACCTGGATCAGGGGATGTATGATGTGATACTGTGATGATTACGTGTTCCCTTCATTTTTTTGAGCAGTGTACTTTAAAAGAACTGAAACCAGTAAGATTAGCCTTGCTGACCATTAACCTGATTGTTCCCGTTAAAAGAAATATGTGAACGTTTATTTTACAGTTACGTCATACACACAGACTGTTGCCCAATGAAACAACACAAGAACCCAGAAGTGATAGTTTTCAACTATGCCGTCTAGAAATATTTTTTCCACTAAAATCCAGCACTTTCCCAAATGGCAACTATTTTTCTCTGATTTGTACACTGATTACAGTTTTATTATAGTTTACATGGGCGCTACACCTATCTTCATTTTTTTCTGTTCTTAAATGATAATTGCTGTTGTACAAAAGTGGCCTTTTTGGGGGATGCAAGTGATGTGTGCTTATAGTTTTATACATGAGCTGCTGGCTGTAACAAACAACTCTGCGCTTGAAGTGAAGTTCACACTGCTTTAAAAGAGCTCACCTGAGGGCAGCTTTTATTTACAATTAGGTCATTTAGCAGACGCGACTTACAATTACATGCTGCTATTACATGGAGCAGATGGGGGTTAGGCATCTTGCTCAAGGATGCTTACAGGTAGGCCACCTCTGGGAGTCCAACACCTAGACCACTAGACTATCCATTGTGATGGCAAACCTGTAATTGCTATTAATGTTGGACATGGTCTTCTAAAGCCATAGTAAAACCAAAGGCATAACATTAGAGCCCTAGGATATTCCAATACTAGTCACTGTATTGCAGTACTACGTTCAGTACTGGTACTAGTTTTAGCTGCATAAGGACATTGGCACTGCGCTCTCTTCCTATGCCACTAGATGGCAGTTTTCAGTTTATGGTTTATTTTTAATGAACTTGCATGAATGCGTCATGAAAGCATTAATGTGAGTTTCATCAATAAGCAAAAGGATATATAATTTCTAATTGGAATAACTCATAATTATGTACACGCCACTGTAGAAACAGCAATCAAGACCGTATGCTGCTTGATAAATGTATTCCACACAATCACTAGCATGATTACCTTAGTGTGAGATTTGTGTTCTTTAAGACAGTGTTTTCCTTCTAACAAAACTATTTGTCAATAAAGATACCTTAATAAAAGTAAGATAAATAGAACCCTGGTGAATTGGAGAGAATGTCATTCACACAAAATACAGTCTTTAATATCAAAATATATTTTATTCTGGACTTTTTCACTGATCTGATTGAAATGACAACAGATCGATGTGATGCAAAAAAAAAACTTTGACCCCATCGGAGAGATACTGCTGGGCTGACGTAATGCTCTTTAGTGGGGGTTGGGGGCACAGGTAAAGGACAACTCAGCAACTTTGCCCATATTAACACAGATTTTGGAAAAAATCTGGTTTTAAACATTTACCTTATGGTTATCTAAAGCAAGTAGAAACCTGAAGATATCTTTACTGTGCGTTTAGGTAGCCTTGCCATATCTCTTTATGAATTGTTGATTCAAGTGCTTTACATTCAAGGACGGGACCAGGATATCATTGGCAAAGCAACAGAATAGAAGGGAGACCATGAGCACTACAAATAAATGGAGGTAGGAGGCTTCCATTTATTGTCTTGGAACAATTGAACTCAATATGATTTCAGTCATTACAGATAAAATATGTATTTGTAGAAAATAAAAAGAATTTAAACTAGAACCAATAAAAGTTTCTGCCTTCTGGCCCTCAGCCCTTTAAACAATTTAAAACCTAAGGAAGTCATGAGATTTTATAAGCCAAAAAAAAAGCACGGCCTAGGATATAATTGCTGAGTCAACCTTTACTTTGTGCATGTAAATAAACGTTTTAAAAGAACAATTATTACGGCCAATAAATCTCCATTTACTATTTATGATCTACAAAGAAATTACAAAAAAAGTTATTACTTTTTTACATTTTTCTTTAAAAGTGTATAAAAATGTCCGGCCAGTAGGGATCATACTAAAACAACTCAGAAGAACCATGAATGAAGGCGAAAGGGCATGTAAAGCAGTACACATAAAAGGACTAACGTGACATTTTCTGTTTGATCATTTTTGCCCTTTAACATGACCTTGTCACTTGCTCAAGAACAGTTTAACCCTAAAACTGCTGTCCGCATTCCACTCTAACAAAAAACAGGCTAATGACTCTTTTGTTTCAATTGAGGTTTCCAGGCAATGTTTAGCTTATCCACGGTTCACAATGTGACAAGTGTCTGTAAAAGGGGGGGGAACGAAACAAAAAGAAATGTCAGGCTATTGCTTTAATGCTGAATCTGATCTGAAGTTTGGTTTTTCAAAAGCATCCTAGTCCCAATTTCATCCATTATGATTCAAAGGAAAAAAAATACCATATTGACTACAGCTTTATCAGCTGCATTTACACAGGAAAATGGGACCATTGCTTATTTTAGTGATGCGGTTCAATACGTGACAGCCTCTCTCTCTTCCTATGTAAAGGCAGCCTTCCTGTTGGCCCTAAAAATGCTGGAGTAACATCTTGGAACCCGCCAAACCCACAATTGGTTTAGAAAAAGGGGAAATTAGTACACAATGTAAGAAGAAGCGTCACCGTTGCAACCAACCGTTTCTTTGTAATCTCAAACTCAACACTTGAGCTGCATCACTGTTTAATCTGTCCACTGTTCCAGTACAGGACCCTGAATGAGCGTGTGTGCTAGTCGCCAAACTAGAAGCTAGCAACTCCAAACGAAGCACTTACAAGCAATGCTATTCAGAATGCATGGTATGCTGTTGTTAGGGTCCCCCGACAGTTTTGCTAAATACCTTGTAAAAGTATGCACTGTCACCAATCGCAATTCATTATATAATATGAATGCAAAGAGGAACCAAGGACCTTTTCAAGCACAAATGACATTTTCACAAGTGTGGTGCAGCTGGTTCGGTTTAAGATTGGACCTCATTTTCTGTCATTACCCCAAAGTCAATCAGGCATCAGGAAGGAACAACCATTTTTCCGAAAGTCAACTGGCATCTTGGTAAAACACCCATTTATCCATCAAATAGTGCACAAAGAAACCATTTTGTTTTAAACAATGCTTTTTGTTTTTAAAGCATCTAGATGTACAATGTGTCATCTGTCTTGTGTGCCCTGGTGGATATACAAGGGGAACCCAGAGCATGTCCTCTACAGAAGACAACACATCAACTACTGCATTTACTGGAGATGTTAACCGTACAACCCATGACGACAACTATGTATTTTTTTTTTTTAATTGTTTGTTTGGTGTGCGTGTGTACACTTTTCCACATATTGCAACTGTTTACCAGACCCAACCCAGAGATTAAAAAATATAAAAAACATTTAAATTAAAAAATTGAGATTTTGGAGAGAGAAAAAAACTCCCGTTGCATGTTGGAGAAATTGATATGTCTGCACAATAAAATCTGACTACTAGCAAAGATCAACACTCTTTTCCAATGTTTTTTTTTTTGGGACGATGACAAAGATGAGCATGGTTTAAAGATAAAAAAAAAGCAAAATAGCTTCCAAATTTGGTACATATACAGATCTGTTATTGTGATTTAAATTTATTTTTTTTGTCTTTTTCGTTTGTAGTTTTTTTTCTTTTTCTTCCAACTGCTTCCCTTCTACATCTCTGGAAGAGTCACTTTGCGGATAGAGAAGGGGCAGGGGGGGGCGGCGCCTCCATTCATACATCTATCCATCCTTCTGTTGAGACCTGTTGTGTAGGGGTGCTTGCTTCCTGTTCCTGCTTCCTGTCTTGTCAGTGGGCGGGGCCATGGTCGAGAGTGCGTGAGCAGTACGCGGGGCAGGCAGGGACAGTCATTTGGCTATGTACACATTCATGGTCGGTCCATGGCTTCCAAACAATCAGCAGCACTATTTCCGCAGGTCTAATACACACACCTGTGAGGAAAAGGACAGCGCGATTTAAATTCCCCACGGCCCCAACAAAAATTATTTGCATACAACGAACAGCTATTGATGTTGGGGTGCACTTACAGATCCGTCTGACGCACTGGCTCCCACTTTGTCCCCTGCGGCATTCCAACACACCTCAAAGATCCCCCCCGTCCCTCTGTAACTGTGGACTAGTGCCCCTGTCTGGAAAGAGAAAGCACTTAAATTCAACATGATATAACCCAGTTATGTTTCTAGTTTAAACTGTGGTCTCACTCTCAACTAGGGCTGTGCTAAAAAAAAAAATCGATACAGCAATATATCGCGATATACTACATCGATTTCCAGCTCAACAATCAATTCTTTTTTTTTCATTTTTTAAGATTCTTGTTTTAACGGTGTGTGAACTACAACTAATAGATGTCGCAGTACGGCTAGTTGCCTAGAATTGACAGCCCCCATTTCCAGTAGAATGAAATTTGGATGCAACATGACAGACGCAGCTGACAAAATTACAGCAGCTCCTTCCTTAGAAATATAAAGCCGATGTTCCGCTCTGTTTTTATTTTTACTATGTGGAATATCGCAATATGTATTGTATCGTGAGGTCCTTGCCAATACCCAGCCCTACTCAACCTTTAAATAGATTTGTCAGTATTCTAAAAAACAGTAGTAAATAAACCTGGAGGGGGGAAATAAATCCATATGCAAAATAAGCCTCTTTAAGAACATTGTATGATATTTTACAGCATTAATGTAATCTTTGCATTCAAAACTAGGTAGTCTAGCAGACACTTTTATCCAAAGCGACTTACAATGACTAGGTATCTTGCTCAAGGTTGCTTTGGTAGCTAAGTGAAGTAAGTAAGTAACACGTCAAACGCATGGTGGGCATGCTTCCTACCTGCGTGTTCCAGATGTGGACACACTTGTCAAAGGAGCCACTGGCCAGGTGTCTGCCGTCTGGGCTGAAGGCCACGCTGTAGACGGGCTCCTGGTGCTTGGTCAGTGTGTGGATGCAGATGCCTCGCTCCACGTCCCACAGACGCACCGTGGAGTCAAACGATGCACTGGGGACACAGCGGATGGGAGAGGAGGGTTACTCCTTCAGTCAGCGACTATCTAGCTTATTGGATTTGAACAAACACTGGGGGGTGGGGTGGTCTATATATCACTGCCTCAGCGGAATTATTTTTATCCCCCGTGGGCAGGGCTGTACATCCCCTTTTTTGGCACATAGCACTGGTGGTTGATAGTTTTGTAGCACAGGCCATACAATTGTATCACGAGTATAAAACGTTTGTTACGATCTCTAAAAACAACCACAAGTAGTACAGTTCATCACTTAAACAAACGGATATGTGACTGGCAAGTAACATCACACAAAATCCTAACAAGAAGATAATCATACATACAATATTATTTATATTCAATTAAGAAAGTGTGTAAATCACTAATAAAAACAGAAACATGGGAAGCAGTATGTGTGTGTGGGGAGCCTCCCTGCAACAGAACAAGAGCTGCCGTTTCGCATCAAAAGTTTATATATATAAAAAGTGTTACAATATATCTAAGTAAAGCGCTGCAACGTGAAAACATTGATCAAATCAGAAATGGACGCGCTCGTGTGACGATAGAGATGCAGCAATGTGATGATCCTGGTACCATTGGCCTCGATCCATCCCGGCTTTTCAGAATGTCACCAAGCACAAATAGTCTATTTCAGTGTGAAATCTACAACTAGCTAGAAAAACTAGCCAACTAGAAAAATAAAAGGATTCAGTGCAGCATATCTTTATATTTTACAGGACCCTCACAAATAAAATATTGCGCTAGGCTACTTGACAAATTAAATACATTTATAAAAATTATAATATTCAAGTTCCAAAATTGTGCTATAAATGTTGCTTTAACAGCTGCAAGGAATTGCTTAACAGGCTTCATAGTTTACTGTATTTGACCCAAGGTGGTTTGGGATTTATTTTCTTCAATAAAAACGTTTCAAATACACCCCCCTTTTTTCACAAATCGCACCCTGACTATACGTGAATTGATCCTACCCTTCTATCATGACCTAAGCATAATGTTGTCCTAAGCAATGTGTAGTGCATTAGACCAAACAGCGTCTGGTATACATGAAAATGTATTATGTTAAACATAGTCAACTCAATCCATTTAAAGGTACATGAGCTATTTTAAGATCACCCCCCCCCCCCCAAATAGATGGCAGTATAATCCCCAATCAACACTGTCTTCAGGGAATAAATGCTTAGAGCACCTTTAATGACCCTGAACTCTGCAACCTTCATTGACGAGCACACACAGACACACCTGGCTAGCATGAGGTTAGCGCTGGGGTTGTTGGTTCCAGGCCCAGTGGGGCTCCATTTGATGGTGTAGATCTCTTTACTGTGGGCCTGAAGGTCGTGCACACACGAGTCCTGCTTCATACTCCAGATCTGAAGAGCACCAGACACAGAGCAAGGGTAGTGTCAGTTGTCCACTTCGCACACACGCAACTTCATAATCAACCACTTTTGACTCGTACTTTATATATTTATTTATATACATAACATCCAATTTTATTTTTACACTAAGTATCTTGCTCTCATCATGCGTATAAGCAGAAGGGCTGTCATATTAGTGACAGGTTGTGTCAGTGGAGGCCTAGGGGAAGTCTGGCTCAGCTCACCTTGAGTGTCATGTCGTCTGAGCAGGATGCCAGGAGGTTCCCTGTGGGGTCCCACTGGATTGCATTCACTTCATTCTGGGGGGGGGGGGGGGC
>JAODLI010067037.1:0-14589 GCA_027575585.1 Percopsis omiscomaycus
AAGGGCAAATAGCAAAACGCACACACACGCACACACCCGCACACACACCCGCACACACACCCGCACACACACACACACACACACACACACACATACTTTGAGTCATGACTAGAAGCAGTGGCAGCATTTACCTCCAATCAGGGTAGCTGGAGCCGAGATAGGCTGCTCCAATTATTGGATAATGGAGAGCGACACACAATCGCACGCATACACACACGTTCCAAAAATCTTCATTCCCTTGATACACTCACAAGACTTGCTAGATTACTCCACATCACCCAGCTAATGCAGCCCAAGCAGAGAGTGACTTAGAGGAGAGAGGTGGTCAGGCCAACGATAGAAGCGGAATGAGAGAGATGGGAGAGGAGATTTGTTTTCATCTAAGAGTTGGCAGATTTCAGATTGGAACAGTGAAAGTTCACTGTACCAAGCTATGAGGGCAGTGGTGTGCAGACCTAGATATACAGTCCACACACACACACACATTACCTCTAATACATGTTCGGCCTGTTGTTCACGGTCCAGTTTCCTGGAGGTGGTGGTGATAAGACCTGTGACACAGAACAAGAAATCACGTTAGTAAAATGAAAAGGACACAAAAACACGCACTAAACACACACACACACACACATGCATTCACACAAAAGCAGTGCCAAGTTTGCCAAATCTACGCGGCGATATGCTAATTCCAGTTCCAGTGTCCGGACAGGACCATGTTCTTGTTCTAATTCCAAAGGGCTCGGAGGCCTACCATGCTTTCTGCTTAGCTAGCACAGGTCCTTACACTGATAGAACAAAATAAAGAAAGAGAAAAGAAAGAAAGAAGAATGAAAAAAGCTGTTTTGAGCATTTGACAGCGTAAGCCTTCACGGTAAAGAAAGTCATTTAGTGTTCTACCATGCTTAATGTTCTACCATGTGGCTTAATGTTTTTTAATTGAGAGCCCCCAGACTGACATTTAAAGCGAAGCAAATCGTAGAGGTTGGACCTTGCAATATAAGGATGGTTTTAACCAGGCTACTGTATTTGGCGCAACACACCAGACCTCAGCTGGAGTGCGGGGGGATGAAAGCAATCTCTGCTTTCCCTGCACACCTTTATTGTTTCATTCTTCTAATCATTTCTCATTCTAAAGCCTTCGCCTTCCTGTTCTCCTCTACTACTATTACGACAGCGTGGTGATCAGTCAATGTGGGATTGAAAACACACACACATACACACACTGAGGTGTGGTTGATTTTGGAACACAGTGCACACACTCTGTGTGTGTGTGTGTGTAATCTACACCTCAGGGCGGGTTTGATTGCCATGGATATACATGCACCTGAGACGAGGGTGACGGTAACTTTTCAATTATTACAAGATTACAGATCAGATTAGTTGAAATCAGATTAGAGCTAATTAAATCATTTGAGATCAAACCAGATTAGATTAGATTTAAATGAGATCAAACTAGATCAAATTGGATTAGATTTAGATCCGACTACTGTATATCAAATTCGATTACAATAATCCCTTTAGTTTAGTTTATAAGCAAGAACACAATGGGTAGAACAATACAACCAACATACTTAGAATATCATGCATCAGTGAGCAGGACATTCTAGTGCAGGAGTGTTAAACTCAGTCACAGAAGGAGCCATCTTAAAAAAAATGTAACGAAGTTGCAGTCCTTTTTTAAAGACACAGTTGAGCTAAGCTGGCCATTGTTTGATCATGCACATCGCTGGATTGCAAATGCAACTATGAATAAAACCAACTATATTTTCACGTTATGCCTCCTGATATTGTACTCCTTCATTTAAACCCACATCTGCCACGCAAAAAAAGACAGAAGAGTTTATCCCTATTATAAGTAAACAGATTCAACCTCTCATCTGTCTTTAAAGCCCCTGTTGTCACTGTCCACTTTCCTTTTGGTAATTGTATCTATTTTGGCTAGTTAGCTAGCTAGAAGCAAAGTGGTTTGAGCTGAGTTGCTGTTTTTGGGAGTGAGTGTCTGAGGGATCAATCTGAAACTGAAACACATCAGTGGAGTGGCGTGAAACCTGTTTAGAGCGCTGAATTTGCAGTGTATGCTGGATATTGTAGTGCAGCGCGTTGTGGGCCAAAAAAGATTGCTGTATTCTAGTGGTTTGGCTGTTTGACTCTCAGCCCAAAAAGTTATTGGATTGACCTCTAGCATGGGCCTTGAGCAAGATGCCTAACCCCTACCTGTTCCTTAATACTTAATAATACTCATATTCTTATATATATAATCTTGTAAAACTCACAACATACAGTGCTTGCACATAGCTATAGGCCTTTCAACACCAAGGGAGCTATGATGTCACGATTGCCGTGCCTCCCGTCCCGGCTGCGCACCTTTGGGGGATTAGCCCCACACGGGTGCGCCTCCTTAGTTCAATTATAGACACTATTTAGTTTTTCCCAACTGCACTAGGTGCTGTTGGTCATTGTTTGCTGTTTTGCTCCTTTTTGCGTACCTGCTTTTATTATTATTAAAATACGCGTTATACATTTCACCGCTTCCACATCTGCCTGCGTTTTCCCTCTGGCTCGCACTTACTCTTGTCACTCCAAAAACACATATGAGCAGAGCTGAATCAATAATCCAGTTGCAACCTGGGTAGAAATATACTGTGTTCAGATTTCTGCACTTGTTTCACATTCAACCTCAATTCTGGGCCCTTAATGACTCGCTATACTCCTAATCCAAATCAATAAAACAACATGCTACTTATCTTTTAGCCAATCTAAAGTGAGTTGTCCCAGTTTGCTGTTTAGCTCTTTTTTCTAGACAGATCTGCTAGCAGAGAAATACTGGGAGGAGAAATACTGTACAATACAGTCTGAGGATAGTCATATATTGTGTACCAGCCACAGTGGAACCATTCTGGGTGAGAGCGTAATCTTAGTTTCACACACCCGCAGTGCTGCTAAACGGCTGTAAAGATATCTTAGTGGACAAATAGACATGCATATAAACTACACACACAGGCACGGCAGACAATCCTAATTCAACCCAGCGTTATGGGTGAACGCAACAAAGCGTCACGCAGCATGATGTGTACACACACACCAAATGAGATTTGGCTAAACGCATCAGGGCTGTGCTTTTCATGCACATCCTCGCATAAAGAATTCCACAGTGAACGTTAAGGAGGGGGAAGCTATTATTTTTGGTGGTACAATAAGCTGAACCCTTCGCTTCTGAACGGGGAATAAGGGGCAGTGCTTTTAGCGTTTTAGTGTTTTGATGGAGGCACTGAGCTCTGCCAAAACTGGAGAAAAAAAATCTTTTTTTATGGTGGGGTTGGGAGGGGGGCATCAAACAGAGGGAATTAAATATGGAAATGTTGTGAGGGAATTGCTCCCTGAGCTAAGTTAAAATGAGAATGGGAGCTCGTGTGTGTGTGCGCCTGTTTGGGTCTGTGCGCGCGTGTGTACGCTCGCTGTATGTACAAAATGTCTGCTTGCGTCTGATCTTTTCACGTGTTTGTGCATATTTATGTTTAAATGTGCATGTTGTTCGCAAGGTGTCTCTCTGACATGGTCCACGCGCGCACATTAGTGCTTGTGTTGCCGTGCTTCCATCATGTTGGAGCTCAGCCAATCCTCAAGAGAGAAAGGGAGAGAAGAGAACAGAAAAATTGGGGCGAGAGAAAGCCTTCCTATGAGCGTGGTATTTTCTCTCCCCTGTCCTTTTGTCGTTTGGCTGCCTTCGCTGCCAGAATGCTGTCCGTCTTGACTGGTGGTTGCTTTCTCCATGCCAGTTTGCGTTTTCTGTCTTTGTAGTGCTTTTGTTTTCCTTTGTTTAGTGTCACACTCTGTTTCGGAGTCCGTTTTCTCAGCACACAGGCCTTCTTCTGCCTTCCTGCCTGACCCTGTTTCGCTGTGGGGGCCCAACCACACTTGCTTCTCAGCTCATTTGTTCTGCATTTCAAGCTCATGCCTGGACTAATGAGCAGCGGTTTTGACTGTTATCATATCATTCTGTATCATCACAGTCATTAGCAGCAGTACCCTTATCCTCTCTTATTCCCACTGCTCACTCTAGTCTTTCTTCAGCAATGAGAAAATGTCTGTTTGTATAAACGTGATTTCCTTCACATTCTGGTATTAACACATTACATAACTTGTATACATTGCGTTTGAATGCGAATTCAAAACGCACAAATACAGAAGGCTCATTGCGATCCTAGATCAGATGATGGAAGCTTTAGCTCTTTCAAAGCGATTCATTCTAACAAAAAATATAGTTTGTAGAACATTTGGTTACTTTTGTACATTTTCTGTCCGTGTATCTACACGTGATGCTCTAAAACGGTCAAAACCACTGACAGAAACTATTGTATTACTACTACACCGTTGCTTCTGATTAGTACAGGAAGACAAAACAGATATAAAGATAGCCCTACCACCCACCCACCCACGAGTTTCTACTCTCCTCTGGGTGACAGGCGCAGGGTTTTTTCTTTGGTTTCTAAACTCAGCAGTGGCTGTCAAGAGAAGTCTTCAGGGGAGCCTGAAAAACTGTGATCAATCCAAAGACAATGAGGAAGGCTAAAGAGGAAGATGAGAGGAGCAGACAGAGCGGGGGGGAGGCGTGGAGATGCAGGGAAGCAGCGCAGCGTGACTGCCAAGTGGAGGATGAGGACAGGAGCCTGGAGCCTGGAGCCTGGAGCCTGGTCTGTATCAAACAGACCGCAGCAGCTAGAGGAGGCGTTGGAGCAGAGTCAGGCGAGGGCTGCTGTTATTAAAGTGATACTGAACTTCGTATATAAGGCCACACACTGACATTCGGGAGGTATTCTGTTTATTTATTAGGTTCCTTAAATTTGATGTATTTAATGAACCAAATATATATCGGTTGTGTTCTTTTTTTCCAGCTTCCATTGTATCTTAACTCTATGAGAGGCCTCTCATAGTGAAGTAAAGAAACATTACCAGGAAACACATGTGCAGTAGATAGGACCCAATAGGACACAATGGAGGTTGAAAAATTGTGTTCATTAAACAGAACGAGCAGACAGAATATTTCATCCTTAACCTCAGCCTGAGCAAAATAGGCTTCCCCAAAAAAGTCCCCATGAGACATGATTCTGTACTTCATTTCTAGTGTCAAAGTCAAAATGCTTTAATGTACCCAAGAGTACAAGAGGCAAGTCAAGAGCTTGTGTGCTCTATTATGTCACGTAGTCTTAATGTGTTGAGAGTCAGTATCCCATTATGAGGTAAATGAGTCTGCTTGGTTCTGTTCTGCATGACTTACTCCAGAAATGGAATTATATTAGTAAAAATGTGAAAAAATAAGGATTGGGGCTATAAAACGTGTCCAGCTATGACAATATGGCGTGGCCACTCATCTTAGCCTACATCTAAAAGAGTTTATAGTGTTCTCTATCTCATTATGCCCCCAATGTAGGTAAGACAAAAGCTTTTGCTGTCTGTCTTTTGCTACTAAAGACAGAAATAACTTGCTGAATTCAGGCATTTTATACTGCACTCAAAGTGAAGTTGACACATTTATAAATTTCCAAAAAAATTACTTTAAATTTAGAACACATATGTAATAGGAATGCAGACAGAAATGTATCCTCTAAATACATGCTTTTGTCCCAGCACAAACTTGCAGTGACGTATCTAGAGTCAGGCTAAAAGCATCTACAGTATCTGCCCCTTGTGTAACTGATGCTGATAATGCAAATCCAATCAATAATGCTTGAAAAAGAAGTGACCATTATTTCCCACTCAGCTAAAAACCGTCATATTTGCTGATAAAATAATCATGAATAAAAAGTAGGCCTACAGTGACAGTATTGCTTGGCATTCTGGTCTGTTTGACACTGGCAATGACTATGCAGAGACACACACATGGGACATAATAAATAAATAAAACACATAAGTACACTACGTGTACAAAACAAGTCGTACAAAAATGTGATTAAATTTAGTGCCACATTCAGTTCCCTAATTAAAACAAAGCAGTAAAATCCACTACATTTATTCATATTCAGGCTTGTGTCTGAATATGAATGTCTATGTATATATTCTCATGAAACTGCACACAAACCCACCCGCCATCTGTTGTGGGAATACACCCTCAACACACATAATTAACCGTCTGCAACAACTTTACTTGCACACAAAATCAACTCCCAGACAACACAAACAAAGTGCATGTCCCATCAAACAGATTTTTTAGAATCCCCCCCAAAACAAGTACACAGAATGTTAAGTAGCGGCTGATATTTCCACTCTGGACAGATTTGATTGGCCGCTGGCGCCTTCTATAGAACAGCTGCATGCAAAACAATTTGCATTTTTATTTACGTGAGTCCCGATTAAAGGCAATTAGCTAGAATCACAATAATAACAGTAATCACTTCAGCCGAAAGCCAGTATAGCAGGCATAGAAATGACAGATGCTAACAACTCCTTTAAGATAGCCTGATGAGCTTACAATAGCATGCAAACCCCTTGAAATGTGAGTTTCCTGTTCTTAAACAATTTTGCCAAACTTAATTTCTCAATGAAATCAACCGTGTAATAAAATATAGCTTAAATATTTCTATCTGCTTTTTTTAAAAGTTATTCACAGTCAGTTTATTTGTTTTATCACACTAAACGGTGATTAAATCCTCTGCCAATGCTTCAGTACAATATCCAATAAAACAGTATGTATCAAAATGTTACTTTTGTTAGTTTGTTGAGAGATTTCCTGTCTTTTATATGTTTGAAAAGAGGAGAGATTGAAGGAAATACAAGGAATGTCAGTTTACACGTTCAGGACTGTCAAACAGGACTGTGACTGAAATAAAATCCAGATTGAAAACTGTCCGTGTATAAGATGCTTTACAGGGCTGCTTGCATATAAACAATCTATCTTTCTCTCTTTTGATTTTGTAAACTCTTCTTTCTATCCAATCCTCCCACCTGTGGCCACCAGGCTTATGAATGAAGCAGGAGGCCATTAGTGACAGAATTATGCAACATTAGTTCAAACACCTAGCAGCCAACACTAGCTTAATTGCTGTTGTGTGTTGCTGTACTTAGAGCAGCGAGATGTAGTATGAGAAAGACAGAAATTGGGGACTGGGAAAAGGAATGAGGGATGACGGATGTGATTATACTGTAGATTTAACTAAGCCAACACAGCAGTAGGTTTGGACGGGGCGTGGAATAAAGAGAATAGGATATGTGACAAATATGGCAAAATGAAGGACAAATTGTGTTGGGGGGTGAGACTGAGGATGTGTAATCAGTGCTGTGTGAGAAGAGATTTTCATGTAGCCACAGAATGTTTGAAACATTAGGAATTTGAAAAAGTCTATCAAATGTCAGCCTCCATGCAAGGCATTCATGAGATTCAGTTTCATTGGCAAAAATATATATCTATTCAAAATCTATATGTCCTTTCATGAAAAAAAGCGTTATCAGAGGTTCGACTGAATATAAAACAGGAAATGGAAGTGAATAATACCTCACAAGAATTGTACAAAATAAGAAGGATAATAATGGATAATATGGACTTTTCTAATGGCAAGACGGTACCAGTGTGTGATATATTTGCAGTGTCGAGATATCTTATCAGGGCAACCTGAAAGAAAAGAAACGTGAGCTTTTGTAAAGAATCCTTTGTAAAGAAAGATACACAAGCCTTGAATTCACACCATTAAGAGTACATCCTCAGAATACTGAAATGCACCAATAAATCTCACTTGAGAATAGATAGATAGATAGATAGATAGATAGATAGAGAGACAGAGAGAAAGAGAGAGTAAGAGGGCAAGCAATCGAGTGGCAGATCTGAGGGGAAGAGTGCAAAAGAATGGTGCAAGTCTCTCTTAGAAATTGTTTGCCACCCTATCTCTGCTGTCATCTCCTTTGTCCAACAAGGCCAGCCTCAACACCTCAAATCAGCCTATGTGTGGTGCACTACACAAGTATGTGTGTGTTCGAGTAAGATAAAGAGGGTCTTCCTCGCCCATCTCCATTTGACAACAGTGTGTATCGATTTCTACACTACACCCCCCCCCCCACTATAACCCTCTCCATCCTGCCGCCACTTAGCTGTTCAGCCAATTACATTGATGAGAACATATTGAGGGGTTAGAGAACTGAAGAAAAAAAAACACACACATTCTTGTGGAAGCACATAGAGACAGGCCACTGACAAGCCCCAAGGAAACAGCATTGCCAAACAAAGTGATTGGCCTACAATGCATTTTGAGTGTGCAGGGTTTTTCCTGCATAGAGAATTATGAGGTGGCCGCCTACAGCTCTCGACAAAACTCTGGTGGGTGTCTTCATGGAGAACACAATTTTCTAATTTGTCATTTGTAACTGTACGCTCCCAGTCAGTTAGTCCCTCACTCTCGCACACTACTGCTGCGTTCAGCAGGCAGTTGGGCGTGGACAGTGGAGGATGGTACCACCTCTGCCTCATTTGAGCAGGAAACACCCTGGAGTGGCTACAATTCTGCCATATGTACCAGACATAGACTGGATTGAAATACTGTTTCTCACAGTCCTCCAGTGTAAAACAGTACCATACAAACAACAAAGAATATAAAAAAAGTAAAATAACTAGTAAATAAGAATAAATATAAATAAGTCAATGCGTATAAAAGTGCCCTTGAGGTTAAGGGAGGTACACACATATGAAACACAACCTGGATAGTGCAAATGAGTAAATAGTAATAGTAAATGGATGAGACTGTACAATGTCAGAAGTAATGATTCTGACTGATTGCACATATTATGAAGCATTAGCTTGGAAATCATTTGGCCGATTGTGAATATTAATAGGTTTGGATCAGGATTGCGAACCAAAAATCACTGGAACATCCGCAGTTCCTAGCAAATAAAATAAACAGATGTTCTCAACATATGCATAGGCCTGCCACTATGGCATTCTGTCTATAGTCATGGATGCTTTGATGCCCCCTTTTGAAGGTTATGGGCCTCCGGCATGTGAAAGTACCTAGAAGGAAAAAGCACACAGTGGCAATTTACACTTTTAATTATCTTCTGGCAGAGTTTATTCTAAATATTAAAGACAAAAAAAGTGAGTAAAGCAAGGGTGTGTGTGTGTGTGTGTGTCAGCTGGGGGGGGGGTACACCATAGTTGTATAGACAAAATGGAGGATGTGTGTGCACTTTCTTGACACATTCGCTGTGCAGCATGTTGAAGAAAAATGCCCTGGACACTGAGAATTACTGCTGAGACAAGCACAGAGAGGGTTGGGGAGAGAGAGAAAGGGGGAGAGAGAGAGAGAATCCCGAGAAACCCAAACATCACCTCTCTGCTTGTCACAAACTATGTCACCAGTGTCAGTATTTCAGCCTGAGCCTCTCTCTCTGTTCTGTCTGTCACTCTGTCTGTATGTCACTCTGTGTGTGTGTGTGGGTGTGTGAATGAGTGTATGTGTTTGTTTACAGACCCTGTCGCTGCATTCCCCGCCCTGCACTCCCCCTATGGTGTGTGTCTCCCTATTGCTGCCACTCCCACCACCTGAGTCCTGCAATCAGCTACACTATAAGCTTCAGCTGCTACTAATCAACCACTGACTTCTTACGTAGCCTCCCCTGTTGTTCCTGGGCTCCTTGTCAGATCATCTCAGCTTTCGACCTGAACATTTCTTATTCTGTTGCCTACTTTTTGCCTGTTGATAGACCATGATTCTGCCTGCTGGTTTTGGTTAGTTTACTGTGGAGAACTTTCTGGATTTTTTTTTTACATTTTGAACTGTATTTGGATTATGAAAGTTGGATTGTGGATTTCGGACTGTAAATAAATCTTTCTGTGGAACAATTTGGTCTGTGATTGGATCCTTTACCGCCTGACACAAAGTAGATAAAACCAGACTCTAAATCACAGAAACATTGGCCAGATGTTTAAACCAACATAAGAAGTGATAACAAATAAATAAAGACCCACCACCCCGTATTTTTGACCCTGCTTGTTTGGGAAAACAACTGAGTGGGGGAGGGGCATTTGAAACCAAGACGCTGGTTTGTTGAAAACAGCGAGAATGAGAGTTCTTCACGCAGCTTCCATGTTCACAAACATGCTGGGGGGGGATTTGGGGTTCCGGAAGAGATATAACACAATCAAGGAATTTACCCATAGACTTATAAATAGATATCCTGGAAGTTGGTTCTGCTTGTATATTGACACAACATTCTATGAAAGAATCAATCTACAGAAGAATCATGGACATATTATAATTCTACTTACATACTTCATTTAAATTCACCAATTACATTACCATTAATAGGAATTAAAAATATTCAGAGATTTTAGAAATATTTTGGAATACATAAGGATAACAGCGTCTCCTCCACACTGCCAGGCTGACACTCACACACACACAATGGAGTGACAGAAACAGAACATTCTGCGTAAAGCGAGACAGCTAGCATGTAGCAGGCTAAGGTGGCCTATGTTCCTTCCAATCAAGAGAGCTGTCAGATTAGCATGGCTGCAGCTGCGTCAGTAGGGTCTTATGTGCGCCATCTGGATAGGTTAAGGGTGTTTAATTAGCGAGCTGCGCTAACAGCACGGATGCACCAGTGTGTCTCCACATGTGGCTGACATCGCACGTCTGGGCCTTGGTAGCATGGCGACACTTGATGTTAGCAAGTGTTTGAAACAGCGACATAAAAAAATAGATAGTAGGGAGGGAGTGAATGACAAAGGAAAGATAAGAATGGAGCTATGGTGGTAAGAACAAATTAAGGTAAGAAAATAAAGGAAGGACCGGAAGAAAAGAGAATATTTAGTTTAGTAGAATTACTGAAATTAGAAAAGACAAAGTGAGGAAGGATGGAATTTAAGAAAAAAGGTTATGAAATGAAGGATGGAGGAAACAACGAAAGGAAAGTAAACTGATGGGACCTGAGAGGAAATAAGGTAATTGAAAAGAAAGAAAAGGGGGAGATATTTTGCGCTGTCATGGTCATGAAGTCGCACATAAGCACAGAGAATATACTAGAAGCAAATGGACACAAAT
This sequence comes from Percopsis omiscomaycus, assembly GCA_027575585.1. Classification (NCBI taxonomy): domain Eukaryota; kingdom Metazoa; phylum Chordata; class Actinopteri; order Percopsiformes; family Percopsidae; genus Percopsis; species Percopsis omiscomaycus. The sequence goes on from JAODLI010067037.1 coordinate 11,022, forward strand.
CACAGAAATCTCACCCAAGATTTGTTAATGAGACTCACGCACAGCACCTACTATCAGTTCACCATGTCCAAATACGTGCTTGTGTGTCATAGTGTGCCTGTGAGTGTGTATTAAGAGAACAGGAAGGGCAGCGGTGTGTCGATTACCATATAGATAGGATTACTGAAGCCTGTGAGATTAAGAACCCCACAATACCTGCAATTTACTTACAGTCTATACGTGACAAGAAAGGGAAAGGAGAGGGAGTAGAATATAAGACAACAAAGGGTAGTTAGATATGAAGTATAGGTATTGTGGGCAATGAGAACATTCATTAGAATCCTTTTCTGTTGTGTCAGCAGATATGTTCAGCAAGTCCTGGTACCGAAATGACAAAGTACACTTGTATGGCTAGCACTCCTCTCTACACCTCCCTTTAAATGGCTCATAAGCTCATACCCTTCTCTACCCTGTGGACAGTTGTGTCTCAAAATATAAGCAGTAATATGGGGCATAAATATGGAGTTCTGGTGGTGACCTATTGAGGAGTGTGACATGCATCCGGGGGTTTACAGTAAACAATCTGAAGTAAAAAAATTCTTGGGTTGAAGTTAGCAAGGCTGCCATTGGGAATTCTGGTCTGTTACCATGACAATCTTGCGATAGTGCAATTCAAGGCCACAATCAGGATGGGAATGCCCACTTTCGACCAAATTAGATCGGAAAGCAGATTTTCCTTATGCGTCAACCGCTGTGAACTGATGTGGTGAGAAGGGCTGTATTCGTTAGGATTCAGTACCATCTCTCCGGACAGAAACAAGAGGAACTTTATATCACTTAAGGATCTCTTCCACAGATACAGAGCTTTAAAGAGGATGGGTAGAAAATGAGGATGATGAAGTATGTGACTGTGACCACAGCCAGGGAAAGAATCTTCAGATAATGGAAAATATTCTTTTTTGGAGCCAGTTGCACATAAATAATATAGATATGTTTGTGTTAAATCAAAGCTCAAACAAACATTCAAGATTTCCCTAGAGTCAGTTAGATCACATTCATATTGCAAAATATTTTGCTCTGCTGTTTCTATTTCTGTCTCAGTAAAGTGGTAGTATGTTGAGATCTGGTATCATAATGCATTATGGCCATGGTATTTCCATAATGTAGTGTATATATGAATACCTGAGCAGAATTTGTATTTTACTTAAAACCTTACTTACTTGGCATATACTTGTTTTCATGTGGGCGTGAACGTGTATGTGAAGCCTAGTAAAAAGGGGGACAGGATATTCTAGTGGTCTAGGTGTTGGACTGTGTTCGAGCCCCAGAATTGGCCTACCTGTAAGCATCCTTGAGCAAGATGCCTAACCCCAAACTGCTCCATGTAATAGCAGTCGCTATTGCTAAAATGGCCTAATTGTAAAAAAGAAAAACAGATACAGAAAAGATATTTTCCCCAAATCAATCAGCCCATCTTCCAGGGCCCTGTAATAAGCTCTTCCCTTCTGAATCCTCCATTGTGTCATACTTGCAGGATGTGACTGTGACAGAGGCTGGCTAAGGCCTGATTAACACAACAGCCTCTAGACAAAGCCAGCCTTTGACCTCACTGTCGCACACAGGGAACACTTAGCTAGCACCCACTAGGGCAAGGAGTACCTGTGTGTGTATGTGTGTGTGCATGAGAGGTTATATTAATGGGTGAAGGTTGTATAAGCATTTTCCTTTGTGGACCTCCCCGCTGAGAGAGACTTAATCATAGCTCTAAAAATAGCCATTTGTGAGAGTGTGTTTGTGTGTGTGTGTGTCCAACAGCGATAGAGGATAGAGGAAGATGTCTACAGTACAGAAACCCCTCTGTTTTCTGTTCTAGCTCTAACAGTTTGTCATGGGTGGACGTCCAATAAGGAGGACAATGGCATCGATTTCCTCTCGCCAATCAATTCAAACCCCTGGCACCTGATCCATGGAGCTTTCCGGAAAATTGTCCCGTGTTACACGCTTAATTACCGCCATCATCACAACTGCACAGCTGCATGCAGAGATCGATTACTGTATGCCATAGTGAAACCCAACAGTACCCACCTCATATGTGCATGCATGCGCACACACAGAAACAGTTGACTTTTTAAATAAATTACCTTAAAGCAATCTAAAAACGTTTTTATAAATGCACCTCAATGTTTGCTGCTATTAATATATTTGCTGTTTTCAAAGTGATTACTTAGACTAGGTTTCAACCAATTTAATTATATAAACTGAAAAGTTATTTGGTGAATTTCTATTTTCTATTGTGTGTTTACTTTTCACACCGTCTGAATACTTGAGTCTGGACCCAGGTTTGTTCCGGGGTTTATTTTCTACTGACAGGAAAATTCATCCATACTGTGAAATGTTTGTGCAGTGTCAATGTCACATCTGTCAAGTGTGCATTTGTAATGGAAACACGCAGACAATATGGAAGATAAGGAACCCGTCACATTTTGCGTGTAATTATTGTGTGTTCTACGTACTGGTGATGAAAGTCATTTTGGGTTCATTAAATGGAGTCAAGCAGCAGCACCTTAAAATGAGGCACATTTTCACAGAGACTTAGGCTGCGGTCAAATAGTCTTTTTTGCTTAGGAAGGTTCCTAACTGAGTGAAATGACCCCGAAGTATCTAAGTTGCCGCCATGATAAGAGCTGGTTGAATTCTCTAAATGCTAAGCAAATGTGCTTCAATGCTTCTGTGGAGGTGTGTGTGTGTGTGTGGAGGGGAATGTCTCGAAGGTGTGGTTCACGGAACTTGGGGATTGGGGACTGGGGACAGGTGTGGCCAATTGATTAATCACCAGTCTCCAACAGAGAGAGCGCGGTGCAGAGTGGCGGGAGACACGCCAGGCTAGGAGGAAGCTGGCGAGCCTCCGTGCAACCAAACGACGGTCACGCTTAAACCTGACTATAAATTAATAAATATACGTCCGGCATGGTTGGTGATTCACCTACAAACTGTGGTAAAGAGTGATTCTTCCACAGCTTCCTTTCTTATCTCCTTTAGCATAGGGTACACTGGACCATCCTTTATGAAAGGAAAGGAGAGAATGTCAACCCACAATTCCTTGCAGCTCTACCGTGTAGAGCGGTCAGGAATTTGTAGGGCACGGGCGGGCTGTGGGTGAAATAGCCCAGGCCGTTTGTAAAAAGAAGCAGTAGGTGGAAATCCAGGGTTATGATGGCCACAAGACTGGAACTTCATCGCTAAGGAAGCACATCGATAGCTGTGCTAGCACCTTAAATCCTAGCGGTGCAATCAACCATTTTGTGACACTGAACATCAAGCGCTGCAAGTGAGACTTCTCATGTGCTGAATTCGTAATTCAGGAGCAGAGGAGTTAGGTAAAACCAGCAGTGTTTCTTTTACCATGCAGCAGTTTAAATTGCTTATTAAAAATATATAGCCTATAGGGCCTATATATACCAGGTGTGGACAGCAGAGAACCCCATCACAGTTTTCTTGAAGGGAACTGTGGATGTAAGTGTCGGAGTTCGGAGGGCGAAAGCAGGTGCGAGCCAGAGGGAAATCACACGCAGGAGAAGACATGATATAC
>JAODLI010067048.1:0-14589 GCA_027575585.1 Percopsis omiscomaycus
ATAGAGAGAGAGAGAGAGAACAATCTAGTAAAATTGAATTAGAAACCATCACTTTACAGGTTAGGAACGCAAATTATTAAAAACATTTACAGTTCTGTATAGGACATAGTGGCATACGGAAGCTACGCGAGTGTCCTGGGCCTGTATTCACAAAGTATCTTAATGCTTAGAGTACTCCTAAATCTGACAAAAAGTTTCTAACTAAAAGTTCTCTCCTACATCCTAGTCACAAACCTGCTGAGACCAACTTTTACTAAGGAATGGGGAAAAATCTTAAGCTAAGAGAAAGGGCAGGGTTGCTATGGATGATGTCCTGTTTCATTAATAATAATAATAATAATAATAATAATAATAATAATAATAATAGGGTCATAGGGGATGGGTCTCCCATCAGTGAATTCATCATAGAAATACTGTAGAAGGACATAATGTCACTGATTAAACATGAAGACAAGAATAATATACTTATTAGTCAAGTATATGCTTATTGTCAGTATTTTACATGTCTGGCAGGTCATAAACAATTAGCGGATATGCATATAAGCAGCCTTTTAATTATCAGACTACATTAACCATGGCTGATGGTAAGATGTGTGACACTACATTGTGCAAACCAAAACCAAACTGGATGCAAGAGCAGCTTTTACTGGCCAACTTGTGCATATAAAGAAGGACATTATTAAAAAAGGAAAATTTGGATTTGGGATAACTTCTAAAACCAAAAAAGAAGCTTAGGAAAATATATGCTTTCAAATAAATGCAGCTTTCCCACTTCTGACCCAGGCCGGCAACATGGGGGTGGGCAGGGGTGGGAATTGCTCACCCTAGATTAATCTTTGCTCACCCTATCAAAAATAACCAAGTAGACTTCAGTTAGAAGCCTATTTAAAACAAGAAATCTACATTTAAAATATTCAAACTGTAACTATATAACAATAATGTGTTTCCAAAGTATTGTGGCGAGCAACGTGAAGAACAAGTGAGAGGAACTAGTGCTGATGATGTGAAACCAGAACGGAACAAAAACTACCTTGTTCAAGGCGGGTAATGGTGTACTAACAACACAATTACAGTAAAAACAATAATACACTTACTGTACCCCAACACACTGGAACTAACAAGACCAACATTACAGTGCGAATACAAATATGGAACTTAAATGCAACACAAATCACACACTGAACACAAGGAACTCTGGGAAAGGGGTGGATCTCGGCACTATCGCTACAGTATTGTTCCACAAACTACTGTAAATGAAAAGAGCTGAGTTGACCAACTAACATCTCTGCCTGCCCACCCTGTCACAGGGTTCTAGAAGCGGCCCTGCCAGAACCACAGATGAGTGTGAAAAGCGTTGCTATTCTATACAGTCTCCGACCAGGGCAGAGATCGCATAATTCAAAAGGCAAACTGCCGCCACAGATAATAGGACATTAGGACCAACTATTTTCTACTACACTAGACCACAATGTTTTATTCTCCATCATTAAATGTATTTAGTCTATACAAAAATAAACAAATGTATTTATACATAAATTAACCTCGCTATACAGATTATAATAACATGTAATCTATCATTTGAAATATTTATTGCATTTATTAGGATTCAGATCAGCACCAAAGACTCCTCACCTATTATTCTAAGTCACTAACTTTTCACAGATTTATGAGCTAAAATACTAAAAAAGGGGTTTTGCCAATACAGCCCCTGGTGTGCAACGCGGCCTGTTACCCCTTACCATGCATTGTCTGGATACACTCAAAGCCCTGGAAGTCCCACAGTTTGATGCTCATGTCTGCTGAACACGAGGCCAGCAGTTTGCCTGTCTGGTCAAAGGAGATGTCCTGCACAGAGTCTGTGTGGCCCTTGAGGGTTCGCTCAAAGTCCCCTGCCTCATAGTCCCACACCTAAACACACACACACACACAGCTGTGTCATTGCAGTCTCACACACAGTTAGGTCAAACTGTAAAAGACTGAAACTATAATACTCAGACCGGCATAAAGGGTGCGGATATAGGTAAATTTGATTGCCATGGTCTCTTCTCTTGATTTATACACGCTTAGAAGAAGGATGAGATAAGAAAAGGGGGGGGGTGAATTTATTGTTGCTATGGTCTGAGCATTGCGCCAGTGTTGCCTCTGACAACAGCATCACCCCATCTCCACGTATATGAGCAGTGACAAAGCAGAAAAGAAGAGAAAAAAATAGAAAAAACCAGGGGAGGGAGGAGGCAGTGGGGAATAGCTGAGCATGGAAAGGGATAAAAGCCTTCAGATCTGCAGTACAGCTTTGATCTGAAGGGGTGGAGGCCAGACTGTGGGGGGCTGCAGGAGACTCACACATATTCCGTGTTATAGCTGCAACACAAGGCTTACAGTATGACCACTGGAATAACAGCCCAATCAAAATCAATCACGATGCAGCTTCATACTAAGATATTCTAGTTGCAAATACATTACAATTGGAGTTGTGTTGGGACAGCAGTCTGTCAAAATTGTCTTTTTAGTTAGTGAACTCGCTTAACAGCGTTGTGCATCTAGACAACATATCAATACATTGTAGACAGTTCATTGCAGACAGCCCACACACCTTGATGGTGGCATCCTCCGATGCCGTGACCATGACAGAGAAGACGGGATGGAAAATGACGCGCGTGACGGGCGCACGGTGCCCGCTCAAGGCGTATCTCTCCGGAGGGCGGGGGATCCACTCTTTGGGATCCCTCTTCTGGCCCATGGGGCCCCCGTGTGTCATCTCCTCCTTCGCCTCGTTCAACTTGGACTCCAGCTCCATCGCCTAGGGGGGCAGGGAGACGCGTGCAGAGAGGGGTGGGCTTTACCGTCTGGCAAAACTTGGCTCAAACATGAAAATTAATTATCATTTATCGCACACACACACACACAAACTCACCTTCTTTTGTAATCTGATGACTGAGGTCCATTTCTTTTCCAGAAGGCCTGCATACTTTTTATCTACCTCTTCATTCTAGGAGATACACAAGGGAATAGAAAAAGAACAGTTAGAAATGGATCCAGGTCAGCGTGAAGACAAAAAAAAAAGCCTTCCAAGTTAGCATGAAAGTGCACAGTGGCCCGCAAAGCATTCAAGCGTCCCCCTCCTCCTCCTTACCACATCTAACTCTGCCTCTTTCTTAAAGGTGGAGTAGGCATGATCGTATCCATTAGAGCGTAGGTAGTCTGCTATAGCTCGATTTCTGATAGAAGGGCAAGAGAAACAAGGAAGGACATGAGGATTGGAATTAAGTCTTACGGGTAAACACCTGTAGTGAATGCTGATAAGTAGTCCATATGTGATTAGATCAACTTTATTGTCATTCATTTCCATACAATTTTTTGCATACAACTGAACAAAATGTCATTTCTCATGGACCAAGGTGCAACATGAAACCACAGAACCAGTAAACAAAACTACATAAAATGCATATGCTAGCTGAGTAGCTGGCTATCACTCCCTCCCCCCATTAACTTTTTTTAACCCCGACACATTAGCTTCCTTTCCAGACATTTCGGCCCATAATCCTTCTATTGCTGTATTAAAACGATCAATGTTTATTGCATATCAAACACAACAATGCATTCTCAAAAGACATTAGTAATTAGTATCTTCTTTACTAGGGATGCACCGATTTATCGGCCGTACATCGGTAACGGCCAATAATTCGGTGCATCCCTAGTAAAGATTGAACTATTTTGATGAGTATTGCTTAAGGTATCATTGCTTATTGCTTAAGGGATTTGCCTCGTTGACTGCCATCGGCCACTACATTCACCAATGTAGTGGTAGCAGGCTAAATGGTTAGTTGCCTTGAGGTTCAAATCACAGTGAAAGTGTGTTTTAGATTGCTTGCTATGAAAATCAAGAGTATAGACAAGGCCAAGCCTGGGCAAATGCAACACATAAATGAGGTGCAGCTCCTTTCTGCAATGAAGAGTGAATATTTCATGAGTAACGTGCTAAGTTTAGGCCGTGGTTTCAGTGCCTTTTGACTGGCAGGTTGATAACGTCAGCCTGTGTGCACTGCACAAAAGTTCAAGTGTGCCTATTAGTAGTCTATGGATGCAACTGTGCCAGAAGAACTTTGAGCGTTAGGTCACCTTTGGCTAGAGCAGAGAAAAAAGAAATCACTGACAAATAGTACTATCGTTTCACTATGTCTATGCAAACAAGTACCAATTGTTGTCTTTAAGCATTTAATGCATCAAGAAATTATATTTGAGAATTATATATGAGAAGGCTAACAATGCTAAAAAGGGAAGCATTTAATGCTTTGATACCATAGGCCATTTTATGGCTAAATGTTAATGCGAGACTAGCCCCTAGGGCTGCACGTTTATGGCCAAAATGATAATCCAGATTATTTTGATCAATATTGAAATCACGATTATTCATTGATTTTAAAAAGGACAAAATATTTGTATTGCACTTTCACATTTAAATAAACAGACCACTGCTTTCACTTCCATGTTGTGCTACATTCCTGGTAATGTACAAATCTTTGAATAAAAATATGACCGGTCCTTAAAGTGCATCATCTCCTAGAAGCAAAATATAAATTAAAAAATTGTACCCAAAATATAGGCTAACTAAAAATAAATAGCAGCGTCGCTGTTATGGATGTCTTGAGTTGACGCTGGCCAAGGACAGTGAGGTAATGTTAGCGCTTGATTTGATATGCAGCTGAGTTTTCTATAAGCGGAGCACACATTTTAAAAACGTCAAGATCGCAGACGACTACGTTCATTTAATTGTGGGAAGACACAATTGTGATCGAGATCAATATTCGATTAATTGTGCAGCCCTACTAGCTACTTCAAATACTTAACAGTTTGGTCATGAAGACTTCATTTATTAAATATTCAGAATCAAATCCTAATTCACTAGTAATAATTCCCGACAAAGTATTGCTGATAAGAAAAGAGGAACCGATTTTATCTGGCATTTTCTAGTGCTGGGAACTGGGTGCAACCAACCAACAGTCCACGCCACAGGGCTGCTCACATTCATAGATAGTCATTCACATTAGTTTCTGCTCTGGCCCTTCCCCCTCATGTCTTCAGTCCTGTCATGAGAGTTATGAAATATTCACACTAACTAGCCGCCCTGAGAAGGACCCTGTAGCCCACATCTTTTCACATTCTCTCAGATTAAACACTGCACCCTCTCACAACATAAGTGAATCTGTATCAGCCCCTTCAGGACAATTGAATGTGTCGCATGGCCTTATTCTGCTGTGTGAAGGTTAAACATGAGTATTAAAAGGAGGATTATAAGTACTTTATCATCTCAAGTGCAGGCATTAGGTTTAACTAGACCAGTGGATCCCAAGTTATAAACAACCATTAGGCCCATTTATCAAAGATAATGAAACAATACAATTCTTTCTAAATCTTCATCTCACGCCCCCCACATTGCGAATCTCCATTTGTGCGTTTATGTTGTGTTTGTGTGCTCGCATGAGTGTCTGGGTTGTACTCACAGCTCGTCTTTTTGTCTCTGTGATAGCACCATGGTGGCTGTTGAAGCTGTTCTCTCCCGCCAGGGTAGACGGGGTGAGACTATGGGGTAGGGGTGGGAGGGGAATCTGGGAGGTGTGTAGATTAGAGTTCGACTATCTCTCGGTCAGTTCTTGTGTTCAGAGGTCTGGGGCGTGGCCAGAGGACGGGACACAGAGGCCGGAGGACTGGAGGCACTGGACTGTCAAGCGATGGTGTAGGCTAGGCTCCACAAGAAGACTGCGACGGTCCAAAGACAGAACTCACCACTCAGACCTGCCCACGATCTGTTGAAGACAGAAGACATTCTCTGTAGACTCTATAGTTTTATGCCATATATACACATTGTACTTTTTCCACTGGTGAGCTGACTTGGAGAACCAGAAAATTACATTTTAAAAAGCCAGGCATTACCCTGTACAATCAATATCTAATATATAAAGACCATTTAATATGAGAATGTTGTCTGTAGCGTAGTGGTGAATTGTTTCAAATGAAGTTTCTATAAACTGGTAGGCACCTCTACCAGACATAATAGAATGAGAAATGAAAAAACACTCTTCAGTCATTTTGTATCTAGCCAGGCTAAACTACTCCTTAGCCACAACACCATTAGCACCTGGGGCCACAGAAGCGTTAAGCTGCTTAGTGGCCTGGCCAGACCACTAAAAGTCTGCACGAGTGTGTGTCTTAAGACCACTAGTCCTCCATTCAGCTGACTGTGCTTGGAAGAGGCTTGTCTGCAACCAACAGGATTAACCCTAGACACCCAAAGAAGACCTTGATAAAGTGCTCTCGTGTGCCTTTGTGTCTGTTGGTGGACGTCTCTTCTTTTGACTCTGTCGAGCTACGCTGGTTGTCCATCCAGTAACTCAATATTCATCTTTATAAATGGACCTCCCAACCGACATACTACACGTATAATAACTGTAACACCTAATAAAACACAGAATTTGCCTGTGCTCCTTGGGGAGGGCATTTCATAGAGATGGTGCATAACCTTGCAAGGCCAATATTCATCTAAAATATATAGCCTACATTCTAAAAATAAAATGGCTTAATAGCATTAAATTAGCATTGATTTCCAAATCCCTGTTGAAGAAAAATGTAACCGTTTACAGTACAGAATAATATAAAAAAGTATTAACATTTGTCAAAGTTGATAATAAAAGCACAATAGTCCTTTAGACTATTCAATGTTTTTTCAAAACATTTATTTTCTTTTAGGTTCCACTTCCAATAGATGTGTCTATTATTGTACACAATACAATGTACTGTGATGTGCACATGCCCGTGCAACACAAAACAACGAAGTGGGACAAAATCTGGATGAAAACTAAGAAAATACAGCTGAATTGATTTCTTTGGAATTGCAAAAAGTGATACAGTTTTAAATAAGACTGATGATTTGGAGATAACTGTCACTGTGGCATGCTATTTGATCCCAGTGAACACCACATTCCTGTAATTCAATGTCATACTTCAAATATGTTTAAACATATTGGTGGCAAGAATGCACCCACACGTTTAAATGTCTTTTCCTGTCGGCTATGGCTCAAGTCCTAAATGGAACAAAAGTCAAGTTTCTCAGTTAAACCATTCACAGCAATAGGACAATTTAGATCAAATTCTAAATGGGAAGAACATTTCCTACTTCCCCTACCTACAAATGACCAAACAAGTCAGGTCAAGATTGAGTAAACTACAAAGAAGAGCATTTCAGAGTATCTCACCATGCAAAATGACTGCTTCAAGTGGATGGGAAGCAAAAAGAAGCAAAACTGAGTGACTTCAATAGAGCATGCTCTCAACACAGAACAGGCTGACTAAATCACATCAATTTCTGAACTTGTATGTCACCAACAATAACTGTCAATCCTGGCCAGGAACTATTCACACATGAAATGTTTTGGGGAAACATAATGAGGCCAACATCACATAAAGTAAAGCATGGAGCACTGCATTTCTGGTGGTGAAGGCAATCTTCACTTACTGACTTGCTGCACGAGACGCTACTGGTTAGGTTACGCTTAGACTAAAGTACTAGCCTAATCAGTAGGTCATGGTAAGAGGGTTATAAATGATGGGCTCAAAGTCCTATGCCTACATTTATCATATGAAGTACTTATTAATATGATGGTGCCCAAGTAGTTCCATATACATTGTAATATTTGAAGCAGAAATGGCTCTAAATGGTTCTTAATGACAGTTTAGTTAGGTTGCAAAATACTTTAAATTTAACTTCAAACTCATCTGTATGGGTAAGGCTGAGCGTCTCTTCAATTCATCTACCCTAAATAAATCTTGTAACCTGCAGAAACAGCATTCACACAATTTAAAAACCACAGCCCTTTGAAGATTAGAGTCCTACTGGCAGTCAAAGAATTATCACATACCTGACAAATCCAAAAAAGGCTACAAAAGAGGTTAAGATTTGTCTCACCTATAAGGGAAAAAAGCTACATCATACAGCTTACACACAGGGTCCAAGATTAACACCCGCCAAGCGCAAATGGCGGGTAGATTTTCCTTAGAACTATTTTGTAGGTGAAAGAACATGTGTAACTTACACATGTTCTTTGGGCTTTCACCTACAAAATAGTTCAAATGTATGCAATCACTATATCAAATCAGGCCAAGATTTGATTTGAGTATTTTAGTTCCTGAGCTGGTTACTTCTTAAAGCAGGGCATCTCCAAGCAATTATGCCCATCAATGGACAATCACCAATTACAAAGAAAATCCACATTTTAAATAAATATAAGACATATTTTCTTCTATTCTTCTTTCCACAATTGCATGTGGAAAGAAGTAATAAATGTAAATAAAATTACTAATTTCATAACATCTAGCTGCCAATAGTGTTAAATAGTCTCCTTTTTAATCCTTCTATGCCTAAACTAGCCCATTCAAGTACAAGATGAAATAGTCTATGCTTTTAGAAAACAAACCAATTTCAAACAGCATAGCCATTTTCTATTTAAATCAAAACAGCATGGTTGTTTTCAATGGAAAAGTATTTAACAACACTTTCCCTTTATTTAAAATTGTTTACCCAGGGTTTATTATGAAGATATCCATACTGTAAGAATCATGCTTGTACTACTCCAGGGTAAACACATTAACAAAAAGCCAACATATTGTGTGTTTAATAGTGGAATGTTTGTTTTGATAAAACACAAATAAGATTGTGAAACATTAAAATAACATCTCTTTTTATTTGACATTGCAAACATAATTTTGCTTATTTACTTGCAAGCAAGTTCTGGTAACTACAAAGTATCATGAGAAGTCAGGGGAACAAATGCATGTTTATTATAAAGCAACGGGGTGAGACTATACAGGCCATAACATTCAAATGCCCTGCCTTTTAAATTATATGCAATCTAAATTGTGATTAAAAAACATTCTGGTTTTATTAGTTATGTTTTGGTCAAGTGTATTTTCAGTATTTATAAGAACAGAGGGTCAACATCCACTGTGCTTTGACAGCCATAGACATGGATCACATCAATAGTAAGCGACTGATCATCAACCAGTGAACTGGCCATGTAAATTCTGCTCGCGTCATTGTGATGATAGCTTTACACACGATTTGCGTACTGTCCAATACTGATTGTATTTACTGACTGAACAGTGAACAGCAGGCCGCACAACTGTCCTCTGCTAGCCTCCACCCAGTTTGCAGGCAAAGTCATTTCTCAAACCTTACATGCAAGGGGCTTCTGGAAATATATATATATATCATGTATATTTTAAATCATAGCAAATCTGTGAACATTTCATTAAAATATCTTATTTAGGAAGATGGGATCTTGAGATCGAAAGCGCGCTAGGTGACGTGTTGTCCAGCTTGAATGAACACAAGGGGCAAGGTTGCAGTAACGTCTCAGCAACGCCCTTTCTAGCGTGCTAGCTTTAGCTTAGCGCTGTAAAATGAACGTTAACAAACCTGACACTATCACTGTCCGTTTGGGATAGCACCTTAACACAAACATTTGCACGGCACTAAATAATTGCAAATTGCAAACGCCAATAACCAAGCTAGATTAATACTAGTTTGCCACACCCATCAAACACCAATTAGAAGCCACCTAGCAATGCATCAAAGTTTGAATTGTGGGCTCTGGTTATTGACTGGTACAGCCTTATTACTATTAGTGTAATGAGTGAGCTGCCAAATGACAGCTAGTCAAAACTACAACAGTTATTGCTACCAATTTTTTTTTTTTTTAAATCGAATTCGCCTTGGTAGAAACGTTTAGCACAATTATAGAAGATCAGTGTATACAACCTAGCGGACTTCCCACGTTAGCTCATAGCTACATAACTTCCAGAAATAGACGTAGCCAAGCGTTCAATAACGTCAGACAACAAGTGTTTTAGTGGCACAATGTGTAGTTGTTAACCAACATAATAACTTATGGAAATACTCTCGCACCCAGTTTAGTCCAAAGACTATTCTATCAAGTATAAAACGAACAATAATCTAAGTCCAGACAGTAAACAGACGCCTCTGTCAATGTTGCCTTGTTAGCTTAGCAAGCGACATGCTAGCGGCCTCTCCGCCATTTTGAGACTGAGACTGGACCAGGAAAGCGCAGATACTGCAGGCATATCGTTGTTAAAAAATAACTGTTTTCAAGTACAACAACACGAATATGTGAGGGCAGAAAAACAACCACACTCACCACAATTCCAATAAAGTGTCTCATAGTCCTTGTTGGTACAAAACGGTTGATGGAAAACTCTTGATTTTGGTCTGGAAGCCTGACTTTCTCACATCACCCGGCACAGACGGTCAGATTTTCTCCTCTTTGGTACCACCGCATTCGCCCCTCCACCCCTTCGATCGCGGTGGCTACCGGGTACGCGCACGTTGAGCTACGCAGGGAGCGCCGCGAGCACGTTCATATCTCAATCAATCAATTGTATTAGTGTATGTCATTATGGTTATGGCTTAATTTATATAATTCTAGATGAATAGTTGACACTGTCGTTTAAGTTTGAAATTACAAAAAAGCTTCTTACATCACTTAAGATTCCACAGTAAACGAAAAGACATTTAGTCTAATGTTTTTGGCCACAATTCATGCCCATTGTTTAATGATTGTGTATAGAAAAAAGTTGATTATTTTGTAGAGTTGTTTATAATACATGAGTGCAACTCACTGGAGACATGGAGCATTGCAAGAGAGCAGATCATAAAAAACAAATAAAAGCAATATTTTATCCGGTCTTCAAAAGTACAGCAACATTCATGTAGGCAGTATCATTTAATAACCAGGCCAAAGGGTTTACACAAATCTAATAATGCAAATATAATTGTAATGTGTTAAACTTTCCTGTCAAGGTTAAGGAGTGTCCCTTATAAGTCCATTTGCACACTACATTTTTCATGTACAGTACGATACTAACTTTTAAATGAAACATGGTATAGTATATAACATCAGTCACTGCTATACGAATTCATTACTTATTGACATAGCCAGTTTTAACCTTCAAAATACAGTATATTTAAAATGCATGCAGTTGTTATTACAAACCAAAAGCAGGATCCCTTATGTTTTACAATATTTGCTCTTCCTCAGCAACAAACATACAGGTATGCTAGAAAACTATATGCACTTATGCTAACGCCAGTGCAGTACTAATTTCGGTCGTATTCAGATCTCGGGTCTTGTAGTTCTTACTGGCTCTCCGCTTGTGTCTTCTCTATTCCTTTCAGTTCGTTTTTCACATCTACAATTTCCTTTGCACTGCATGAAAAACAATGGGAGCATGAGATATTATTTAAAACGAGTTGAATTTGACAGTGAATCTTCTTCACCATCAGTCATTCTACAGTTACTACTTTAAGACATACAATTATACTCAAAAATACAATACAATTGTAGTTATTCAACTGTACAAATGACGTTTCTACTTTATACCTGAGAGGAATAAGAATGATGCCACAGGCCAGGTTGAGTTGTTGAAGGATCATGGGAATGCTTGGTGTAGAAAACTGGAGAGAAACAGATTTGGACTGAAATCACTGGCAAAACATGACATAGAAGTATTTCTCTTTCTTCCTCTGTGTGTGTGTGTGTGTGTGTGTGTGTGTGTGTGTGTCATACATACCTTTAGTGGTGGGAAAGAGGCACTAGGTGTGTTACTATATAAATGGTTAATAGCTTTCTGTAGGATCACAGCCTGCTGAGTAAGACTCTTAAGGTATTTCGAGCTTTCTTTTGTACTTTCATGGTTTTCTCCCACCTTTGTGTAAACAATGACAATCATCAAAGACATTGTGAGTCCAAAAATACAGAACAATACTCAAAAGGATGCATTCAAGCCCCTCAAGCACACACCTGGCTTTTATATATTGTGTAAGCCTCTTTCTCATGTTGCAGAGCCAAACGAAATTCTCCTTTACTCTCATAGACAGTGGCAAGCAGGTGCTGACTGTACAGGACATAAAATTAGAGCAACAGAGACATTAAAGCACATTATCGCATAAGGTAATGAATCGAAACATGATAAAGTTTGCTTTTCGTTGTGTTGTTCAAAGCTAAATTGTCGCAATCTTGCCACTTCTTTTTATTAAAAGATATTTTCAAATCACGTAAATGAAAAAGCTAAACCAAAAGCGGTGCATACAGGATAGCGTTTGCATAGTCACCTGTGTGCGTGTTTGAAGGACGTGACACCATGGTACTTCAGCGTTAAAGATAAGGCATTCTGTAGGAACTTGAGGGCTAGCTCATACTGCATCAGTCCAAGAAGCACAAGACCCAGCATACTCTGAAGAGGAAGAGCACAACATCAGTACATTTACTAAGAACGCAAGAAAGCAAGAAATCTGCAGATGAGGCCGTACATCTAGTTGTGCCATGTGTGGGTGGTTTTCTCCACACACAAGAAGAGTGAGATAGCGGGCGCGGTACAGCACACGTAAGGAGGTGGCATGCTCTCCGCCGGCAAAGCAGTACAGGGCCAGGTCAGTCTGAATCACAGGAGGAGGGAACACACAATTACTATATTCAGAAAACACGGCAACCCCTGGAACAGGCTTATAAACCAATATGTCCTGTAAAGTGGATTAATGGTAAAGGACGTTACATAGTCCTGGATCGTCTGTGGGTGGTCTACGCCCCGGACTCTCTCACTGGTCATGACGGCCTTCTCTTGGTGGCTGAGGGCCTGTGAAACCCACAGAGGAACAATAAGAAAGGATAACTAATGAATATGACAAATGTGTTTATTTTGCGTTCTAGGTTACAGTTGATCATAAATTAAATATTTTTTTTCCCCCTTACGTCTGAATAGTCTCCCAAGATATAGCTGAGCCTCCCCAGGAGTCGTAAGCACGTGCTCACGTCGTCATGCAGGACCCCACACACACTGCTATACAGCATCAGGGCCTGGCTTATCAAGCCATAGCCCTCTCTAAGGAGCCCTGGAAGAGAAAACACAAAACACACTTAACTAGACTTGAATCTCTGTAATGATTTCACTTACTAAAATGTAGGCAAAGGAGAGAGGACAAGGCATAAAGAAAGGCTTTTAAGCTTGTATTTGTGCTTGTTTCTATCTTTTTTCTAGCTGGCTGTAGAGCACATCTCAGAATAACCTCAGTCTGTGTTGTGTTACAGACTGAAGTGCTGTTTTTTAAACAATCACAAACAATCGCAGATAAGTATTTTAAGCACTGTTTTTGTGTCCTAATGTCGTACCCTGCTGCACTGTGGTCTGTGCGCGCCGTATGAGCCGGGTGGCATCAGACGACGTGGGCTGGACATGTTTGACCACTGGGAACATGTTGACAACGTCCTCCTCGCTAAAAATTGGTCTGTGACGAGTCTCAAACACGTAGTCCCTCAGCTGCACCTGTACGGAGGTTCAAGGGGACAGGATGAAGGAGAAAATGCCTCGCAGGTTAAATGCTTAATGATCTATCTGATACAAACACTGTGTGTGACTTAAAATGGTAGGTAGTTTTAGAAATACACAATGAACAGGGTGGAAATAATATATTGAGACAAGCTAACCTGAATGCCTGTCTTGATGGCAATCTCTCTAAGTAGAGAGATCTTCTGAAGGCTGTACATCTCTACAGCTTCATCTACATTCTCGCTAAACACAGAAAGAGGAGGGCCGTGTAAAATTGCAAACATACATGTAGATATCCAATTACATATATATAAGTGAACACACAAACAAATACAAATCTACCTTGGGAGTGTATAGTGGTAATAGTTTTCTGCCTCTTTCCGGATCCTCCCCCAGAGGTCACTTGGGGTCAGTCTGGCCCACATGCTGTCCGCTACCATTGCGACACGACTTCCATGGCTACGCCGACGTCGGCTCCTGCGTCGAGAGAGTAGCTCGTCGGAGGCGGAGTCAGGGAAGGAGGAAGAGGAGCTTAGAAGGCAGTTTAGGAAGTGACTGACAGCCGCGGAGAAAGCTGCTGCTTCAACATCCTTGGGAGACAAGGACCTTAACATTAGCAAATATGCCAACGCCGACGGATTTGAAAATAGTATGTTTCCAACAGTTCCTTTAATGGCTGTACCTGTAGATAGATCCTGAAGATATGTTTGGCACTTCTGATGATCAGTTCACTGATGGCAATTCTCTGTCAATTAATATTTTCTTAGTTATTAAAGACACTGAGACTGAGTAAAGCCTTTTGTGGTTCTCAACGATGTGGTAGATCCTCTCTCCACCACTGTCAAACCTTTCTGAAAAAGCTCAACTTACAAGTTAGATTCCTCCCTTTGTTAACATGGGGTGTTTGGCACTGACATAGCCAGTGAATATTGGACCATGTGTCAATGACATATGGTGGTTACCTGTACGTGGCTGAGCCTGTCTTTCTCCTCGGCCCTCTCCAGTAGCTGCAGCAGGGAGCCCAGGTAACGGATGTTCACACCGCGCTGGTGCAGAGCTGACGTCAGCGTTGCTCCGTCCATAGGCACTGCCGACTGGTCCAGGCAGTCCCTCAGCTAAAAGAGAGAGAGACACACACACACACACACACACACACACACACACACACACACACACACACACACACACACACACACA
>JAODLI010067058.1:0-14588 GCA_027575585.1 Percopsis omiscomaycus
TGACAACATAGTTGTGGATCTTATATTGCATTTCTGTCACTAGAGCCTCTTAAATATTACACACTGGTCCTTTAATCGTTTATGCTGTAAAATGTTATTATTGTTAAACATATATACAGGCCTCCATTAGCCTTCCTTTTATAAAAGAGTGAAACATCTACATGTAGAATCATTTTATTTTTTTCCACGATACTGTATCAATTATTTTTTTTAGCCCCACGAATCCATACATAAAAATAAAAAAGGTTTTTAAATTAAGCACAAGGAAAATATACAGAACAAGGAATATACAAAATGAAGGATAGAATTAATACATTATTCATGTTTTAAACGGATGTAAAAACACACTGTGCAATGGAAATACCGTTCTAATAAATTGAAATGGAAATTTTGAATTAAATAGTTTTGACTCAATTTGTCCGCTGGGTTATCAATATAATGTTATATACATATTAGACTACCCAGGTACACAGCAAGTTGTATTGCCATGTATCACAATATGTAGCATATCGTATTGTGACCCATGTATCGTGATGCGTACAGTATTGTATCGTGAGGTCCTTGCCAATACCCAGCACTATTAAACACTGTCATGTTCTTAATTGCATATTTAGATTCATAGCATTCTGAAACAATTTATAGATAATATCTCAGATATGCGTAGCTTCACTCTGAAAAGTTGCGTAAGATTTACCAACTGCACACATAAACGCACAGCACAATGTAAACGGCACAATAGCATCAATGCATTCATCTAAGTTTTGTTTGTGTACACGATAATGCGTTTATCCAGTCTAAATATTTTTTCAACCTCCTCTCCCTCCAGAATCTGTAAGTGTGGTCTTCAAAATCTACTGCCTGTCAGTCATGACACTGGTGGCAGCAGCATACACTGTGGCCTTGCGATATACAAGAACAATTTCTTCAGGAGACCTCTATATCTCTACCACTGCAGTATGCATCACTGAGGTCATTAAATTAATATTGAGTCTTGGGATGTTGGCCAAGTAAGTATTTATTACATGTTTCACCTGTTCCTTCATAGAAGAACTTTTATTACGATACTCTCCTGTAGCACAACAACACTGTCCACACAAGAGTTATGGTTGAATGTGCCACGCACGGGTTTTATTCCCTGTTTTCAGACACGCCTCAGGACTTCAACACTGCCTGAGGCGTCATAGAGTAATACTTCCAGGCTTAATGCTGCCTCCGGTTCCGTATACCCTTGCAGGGCTTGGCTATAGACTGCGTCCGTTGGAGTGCTCGTGGCTCCCTCCTCTCTCGCAGCTGTGTTCACTCGCTGCTTAAAAAGGGAGACAGGTGATTAATAAATGCCCGCACCTGTCCCCCCCCCCAGTCCCGTGAACCACACCTCCACACATTCCCTCCCACACACAGACAGGGCTAAACCACGCCCACACCCCCACATCTCCCTAAAACAGAATTCCATAAAAGAAATAGATACATGCACTCCCCTAGTTTGAGACTGCTTTGGCTGCGTTCACGTTTATTTTACGTTCAATAAAGGTAAACGGCAGTGGACTGAACGCCAGGTTACTGAACGGGGAGGAGCTGCGCTGGACATGTTGACTGTATGACTAAACTGAATAGAGTAACTCATTTGCACTCTTCTCAATCCAGAGAAACGGGTAGTCCCAAAGGGCTGAAGAACTCTATTGTGGAACATGTGTTTCGAAGTCCTAAAGAACTGCTGAAACTGTGTGTTCCTTCCGTCGTTTACGCAATACAGAACAACATGGCCTTTATTGCCCTGAGCAACCTCGATGCAGCTGTGTATCAGGTACAAGCCTAATCCCAATGTAAGAAAATCATGTGGAATTTCCTTCATTAAAATGCAATTTTACAGAATTAAAAACAAGAGCAATTTATCAAAAGAAAACCTCTATAATTAAAAATATCAAGGCTTTCAAGGTACCCTCAAGCAAGGCACCTACTTGAGCAGGTTATATTGGTTATACCAAGGTAAGAATGTGAATCAAATTGCTGAAACCTTTTTTTTGCAAATTTGGATTTTGCATTTTCCTTCTAGGTGACCTATCAGCTGAAGATCCCATGCACAGCCTTGTGTACAGTCCTCATGTTGCACCGTTCTCTCAGCAAGCTGCAGTGGTTCTCTGTCTTCATGCTGTGTGGAGGTGTCACCCTAGTCCAGTGGAGACCTGCAGAAGCCACTAAAGTCCAGGTAGACCAGGATGTGTAGCAGTAAATGTCACAATGCATCCTGCTGGATTTATTTGTCGCCTGTTCTAAATAGCACCCGGAATTTATTTATTTAGGGTGCTTTCTCCCCTGTTTGGTCTGCCTCGTCTACACCACCGTCAGATAGGGTAGTTACTCTAATTCCACCAATAACAATGCGTTTGTTATTGGTGGTTACTACTTTTAAAATAGGCAGTTGCTGTTGAGCAAATATTACTCATACAGCAGGCGTTCACAAGTGATTGGCTAAAGGAGTGGTTTACAAATAAGGATAAATTGGCATAGAGCCTATCACAATAGTTATGCTGAGGTGTATATATATATATGTACCATATGTGCTCTGCAGCCACCTTCCGTGCTTCCGTGCACCGCTGAAGGTCACCAGGCTGAAACGTTGACATTATTGTGACATGACCAAATGTACAGTTTGATACT
Source organism: Percopsis omiscomaycus (assembly GCA_027575585.1). Classification (NCBI taxonomy): domain Eukaryota; kingdom Metazoa; phylum Chordata; class Actinopteri; order Percopsiformes; family Percopsidae; genus Percopsis; species Percopsis omiscomaycus. Next base: position 2,659 of record JAODLI010067058.1, read on the forward strand.
GTAGGCAAACTAGTCAAATGCTGTAGTGTAAGGGAACAAATGATGCCCCTTTTTAAAATGTGTCTAATATGAACATGCCAACCACGTAAGATAAAAGCATCAAAATGTAAAATGTTTAACACGCTCTTGCAAACCTAAATATTTAGGTTTGCAAGAGCGCTTTAAAATTGTGAGCTGGGGAGGAAATTTTGAGTTGTAAGTATACCACAGCATGGTGTACATTTTTATTTCTTCAGATTATTACATATTCTTTTCTTGGCTTTCAGATTGAGCAAAACTCTTTTCTTGGGTTTGTAGCCATTGGTGTAGCTGTCTTGTGCTCCGGATTTGCAGGTAATTTTGGATCGTTTGAAGTTCCATATACTGTATAATGATCCCAAATATTTTAAAACAATTAAATGGCTAAACGGCTTAGTATCTATATCGTTTCTGAGGCATTATCACGGGGGAGTTTCATTCTCGTCTCCTCACATTAGATTACAGGTTACATATGCAATGATTGTGTAACACTACACTATACACATTCAGTGTCTTGATCATCATGCACGCATGTGTGGTCCTGCAATTTTAACATGAAATAAATATTTCTTATATTTATCATGTTTTAAGATTGTTTGTCCTCTGTTTGTGGCCAAGGTGTGTACTTTGAGAAGGTCCTGAAAAGCTCTGACACGTCCCTCTGGGTGAGAAACATCCAGATGTACATCTCGGGCATTGTGGCGACCCTCGCCGGCGTTTACATGAACGACGGGGACATGGTTTTAGAGAGAGGCTTCTTCTTCGGCTATACGCCTTTGGTTTGCTTTGTCATCTGTGAGTAAAAATGAAACCTGTGAATGGATAAACGGTTTTCTTGTTTTTTTTCGCTGGTGTCCTGACACTTGCTCTCCGTTCCCGGTCAGTCCTGGCCAGTGTGGGCGGTCTGTACACGTCGGTGGTGGTGAAGTACACCGACAACATCATGAAGGGCTTCTCGGCTGCGGCTGCCATCGTTCTGTCAACCGTGGCTTCTGTCCTCCTGTTTGGCCTCCAGATAAGTATGTCTGACTCTGGCACCACATTGTTTAGCTAGAGTCCGCAGTAGATATGTGATCCACGTGGGGAAATGTAGTAACTATTGAAGAGTTGATATTTGGTTCTTTCATAGCTCAATAAAAAATACATTATAAATGTAGCGACAGGTTGACTAAGGAAGTGGTTCTCAGACTGTGGAATAGGATCTCTTGAAGGGGTTGCAAGGTCGTATTTTGTTAATGCCTGCTTTCTCTCATACAGCGGCTACCTTTGCATCTGGCGCCATGTTGGTGTGTGTGTCCATTTACCTATACGGACTTCCGAAACAAGACACATCCAGGCTATCGAAGCAAGACTTGGAAGCCAAGCAGAAACTGATCACTGTGTGAGTGTTTAACCTGCACAAGCAAAGCTCTTTCCCCAAGTAGGGTCAGGTCTATTATGCCCTGCCCTCGGGTAATCTTTTAAGAGCCCTTTGTTGGAGGGGAATTCAGAACACCCATTTGGAACAGCTCTGAATTCCCTTTATTGCACAGATGACAGCCTGTGTTCCACTACTGTGTAGGCCCAACAACCATGCAATCATGCAAACACCTCTTGTGAGAGCAGTAATCACTTTGACATTGATTTGAAGAAAATGTTTAGTTCTCTCTCAAAAGGAGTTGTTAATTCCTCAAGAGATGATACTGGAGGTACCTTTTCTTGTTTTTGTTTTTTTTACCAAGTATGTCCCACTTAACAGCTGTGAAATCCTCATAAGCCCCGCTGGGCAAAACCTTAAGACTTTGATTTATCCTGGTTATCTGTTGTGTGATATAGGAAGACACATGCTCTGCTTATAATTTAAGTCATTTTGGGGAATTGTTTCCCCATTTTGTCTCTTATCAGAATAGTATTCAATGTGCACTGGTCACAGGAAAATGGGTGCAATGCACTGCATGTCAAATTACACATTTATATCAATGCTTTGGTCTTGATTTCTGTAATTACTGATGTGATTTTATGTTGCATGTATGCATTTCTTTAAAAGTTATTTTTAAAACTTAAATTAAAATATAAAAAACAGCTAAGTCTTATTTTCCAACCTCACTCTACATTCTAAAGGCAGGCTGAAAATCCCATTACCCCATGGCCAAACGGGAATTTTAAGACCTTAATGATCTATTAATTTGTATTCAGACGCTGAGGAATCTGGCTTCTTGAAAGTAAGATGAATAGCTGAACTAGTTTTTCTTCCACAGTTCTATAGTGACATTGTTTTTATTTTAGTATCTTTAACGTATGTGAATGTCATGGAAAAACTACCAGCAGTAGAAATCTGACCTAATGCCTAATTTCTGTTATTATGAGCCCTGTATCTGACTGCATTTGGAACAAACGTGATATTCAGAAAACTGGCCAATGACAATGGTTTGGAAAGTTTCTCTGTAGAGTGAGAACCAGTATAGTTTGACTGTACAAAGGTTCTCTTTGCTGTTGAATTGTATTGCGTTGTACTGACAAGTATTTTGTCCACCTGACTTCAATCAGTGAGGCTAGGCTAAATAACACAAAGACTTTTGTGTTTAAGTCAATACGGTTTAACAGCACCACAATCTACATCCTTCAAAATGATCATGAAGTTGAATAGTCACCTCTCTTAACCGGTTTCAACATAAAAGGAGCTTTATTGCAGGACTGTTATTAGACTGCATTCATTTCGCTAGGTGTACCCAATGAAGTGGCCGATGAGCGTATAATATAATATAATATAATATAACATAACATCAAGTGGGTTGAGCAACAGTGCAAATACAAGGTTGGTAATATTAAAACATTAGCATGAGGAGCATTTGTGCCAGTGAATATTTACCCCTGGCATCTATGTAAATGTACACAATTCACTTCGTAATCAAAGAAGTGGTGGGAATTGGCTGTATAAAATAGTAATACTCTTCATTTACACCACAGATGAAAAGTAGGATTTTTGTAATATCCATGAAGTAACACTGACCCAAGTACATGCTTGAATAAGATTCACATTTTTTCCACTGGCGTAATGCCAAGCATCTTCATTCCATGGGCCAGGACCGAATAGGCTCCTCTGAACAGTTGTAACCTGGCCTGTTAATTACATGTTCAACAAATTACCATGTGTGGGATTATCCACTATAATATTTCACTTCAATACATTTAAAAGCATTTAAAAAAATAAATAAAAAGAATGTAATACTAAAAAGTTGTACATGAGCAAAATTCTGGCAAGTACTATTCATGACTAATGCTTAAAATACAGACATCATTGTTTAAACTGAATGACTCAAACATGCAGTCAACAACAGAAGGGTTTCCCGTTTTAGCACAGAGAAAAAAAGATTAGCGATCAGCGCCTACATTTTTTCCTCCTCGTTATTTTGTTCATGAAGGACGGACCTGCATATCATGCATGTATTCATTTAATACATATCTATTACCTGAGCCACATTCTGAGGGCTTCCTTTCACCGACAGCTCTCTGTGTGCTGAGGCAACTAGATGGCTGGAACAACAGAGGAAGTGGAAATACTGCCTGGTTATAAACATTATGTTATCTGGTTTCAAAGCTACAGCCAAAGCTATACCCTCAATGCTTTCAATGAAAGGATTAAAACTTAAATTCAAATGTTACTTGACTGCCCACTAAATAGACATTACATCACTACCAGATAAACATTGAATAAACAGAGTGGCTTTACCTACAGTAAAGCCATGAGCAACATGACAGAGCAAACGTCCTAATAGATTACCATAGATTCATCAAGAAGGTGACCAGATGCCTGGGTTGGAGATCCTGAGCTGACTGGTACAACACCTCATCATAGCTACAAGCACAGAGATCATCATAGTTCAAGCACAATGTATTCACATTTTGTTAAAGATAAAACACATTCATTATAATAATCAATTAATTTAAAATTTAAAAAATAAAAATATTTATTTTGATCTTGTGACCCTTCAAAAGCATTCTGTGACCCCTAGGGCTGTTTCATAGTCTACACAAGTAGGGCTTGATGCATATTGAGTAGAAAAACGAGTAGACTGTCGATCCACACTTTGAAAACCACTGATATTGTTTGTTATATAAAGTTCAAATCCAAAAGGGATTTAAAAGATCACAAGAGTCTTTTCCAAAATCTTAAATTCGATAAGAAACAAATGTCAAAAATGATAGATAGATCGATCTATCAAATCTTAGTGTTTAGCTTACCGCAGAAAGTGCTGCAAAATGACAATACTCTTCTGATCAAGGAGAAGCGACGGGTCTAACACACCCAACTCGATGCCGTCATTCCTCTGAATCAAACTGTACAGATTGCATTATCTCAGGTAAGGACAGACCTTTAAGATTTTACTACCTCTGTTTGACTGCATTACATTAAATATTTATCTTCACATAAGCTTATGTAGTATGCACCTAATAAATACCGATGTATTTTGTATAGAAATTAAATATTTTTTCTTAAGCACTTATAGGTTGAGCACAAATAGGTTGTTATGACAGCATATTACTTGGTCTTCATTAGGCAGGATAGTCTAGGGATAGATAGGTGTGTCCTAATCCCTACCAGTTCCTTAATGGCAGCTGACTGCATGAGTTTTAAATGGGTAAATCAGTTTCCCTTGTATGCAAACAGACCTGACATGCACAAGAGTTTGAGAGAGAAACACTATTACCACAGCTATTTGAATAAATGTCAGTATCTACTTTAACTACCCACCTGCATAAGCGGGCATGTGTGTATTGCAGAAACACCCCTGTGTCTCCCTGCGCCTGCAGCATTCTGTCCCAGTCAAATGTATAATCTGACTCCAGGGGTCCTCTGAAGTCCTGCAAGGAGGTGAAGGGGATACCATTATTCCAGAGGTCTTTAAGACAGCAAGCAGAATCTTTTGATACAAGCACAAAGGAGGAAATGATACCAAGTGAGCAATGAATTTCACTGTTTTCTTACTTGGACAATGAGTGCACTTATTCCTACTTTCTCGGCTGTGTCATCTGGGTTCTCCATTACCTTTGTTGCTGTTGATTTGATATAAAGAAACAGCAGGACAGATACAATTATTTTATTTACTCCCTGTCAGCTGCTTAGGAGGCCATAACATGTTTTTAAACAACGGAGTTGTGTATTTGACCATTTATTAAGACAAGCAGTATTATATTGTTCACTTTAAGTCAATCAACCCTAATAAAAAGATAACTTCTTTTTTTTTTATGCCAAAATATTTTTATGCAAATATTTTTAGTATTGTTCTTTGCAAGCCCCAGTAGCACAATGAAACCCATTGCAGATAATAAAAAAACAAAACAAAGTGTGTCTGTACTGGACAGTACAGTGGAGACATAGCAGTTTTATGTTGTTTTTTTTTTAAATCAGGAAGTGTTACTACAGTAACAGACTTTCTGCTTCGCCATCAAGATATGCCTCAAGCAATTACTCAAATTACACTGAAAAAGGGGCAAAAAATAAGATACAAAATGCAGTGGCATCATTTTTGATATCTGAATTTTATATAATTTTTATTTTATTACTATTTTTATAATATGTAGTTAGGATCATTTTATATTACGAGTCAAAAATATTCTTCTAATTATGTCATAAATCATACACACCCGACCCTTTCCCTATGGTAATGGTTCCAAAGTTCTCAACAGCAGGCAGGCACGCACACAGAACTCTGTGCATCAGTGCAGGAGGAGACTGATTAGCGTTGTGTGTTGGTTAGTAGAGCATCAATCCCTTTTCAAACGTTATACACACTTAATTGCATTCAAATGTTGACACTTTTGGAGCAGCTGTGCCGGGGTTGCCATAGGGGGGTGCACTTACAGTACGCTTGCCCCTCAGATGCAATCTGGAACTGAATGCTAACCATAGACAAGTCAGATGTAGCCCATATGGAAATCATTGAATTCTTTTCTCGTTTTTTTCTGAGGAAGGACCCCATGCCCCTCGCTCCAATTGTGCCCCACCAGAATTTTGGCCTGCATGACGTCCCTGTTAAAATGGTCTAAGAATCCGCCACGTTATCCTTTGCAGCTTTGATGCAATGATACATGCGATTGTGCTGATTTATAAACATAAGCTCATACTTTTAGACTGGCTCATGTTGTGAAGCATCCTGGTCCGGGCCTCCTCCAACACGTCCTCTAGAAACACGACCTCCCCGCTCCTGGTCTTCATGCCCCGCACCAGGCCGAAGGGCACATGGCGGCAGCTGCAGAGCGCACACAGTAGGAAGGTTTCAATGTGGGTCGTTCTGTCCGTCAGTGGGGAGTTCCTTGCATAAAGTCAGATTATGTAACAAACACACACACACACACACACACATTTTCTTGTTACCTCTCAGCCCAAGAATGTCCCATAGCCAGCAGGATCTTGAACAGCTGTTGGAAATGATTCTCTTGACTTTTGTCCGTCTTCAAAAGAACCAAAAAAAAACAAGTACAGTTTTAGTATCGAATATAGAATAACCTGTAGACTCCCTATATAGTTCATTGGTTAAAAAAAAAATAAGCCAATATCCCTTTTGTAATTTTAGTACACTTCTGATGATACACTTCTAACTTAGCCATTGCTTCAACACTATTATTTCTGAGTGTAATCATCAAAGTGCATCAAAACTACTAGGCAGGCTTTTATTAAAATGTATCATAATTAATGTGCAATTAAGGGGGCTTAATACGTCATATTGTAGTTTATATTGTGGACATATCTTTCTGCATCTGAAATTAGTCTTAAGAATTATGTTTATAGGTTGATTTTGGATAGATGCATTGCTTACCACATAAATCATCTCATTGAAATGGTATTTATCTTTTCGGTCTACAGCTGCAGCAATATCTCTAAAATGCCCAAAAGAAAACAAGATTAAGCATATTTAAGTTAACCAACAAACTTACCAATAGCCAAATGTAAAGAATTTTTTTTTAACCATAACAGTCATTGTTCTACTGTGGCAATAACACCACCTTCTTACATTGCTACTGCTACCTGGTAATATAGAGCGATGTGCCGTCACTGCGGAGTACTGTGGAGTAGTTGGACATGTCTCCAGCGGGGGAAAGATCAACCACACCAGTTCCCTTCCTGTCAACAGAACCTCCGTGAGACAACATAGGCCAGGGCTGGGCTAGATTAAATAAAATCTCTGTGTATATATTCTAACTGCCACTCACTGGATAAATGACTCACTTTTTAAATGTTGAACAGTTCAACATAAGTAATGAAGGTTGAGGTCATTATGAGGACTGGTGTATGACCTATTCAGCTATTGACAAATGTACTTATTGCAAGTCGCTTTGGATAATAGTGTCCGCTAAATGTAACTGTGGAACCGATACACCTAAGAACTTTACAAATGATCGTGTTAATATTATTTAGCAATTAAAGGCAGTATAACCTACTCTGTAGTTTGCAGTAGGCCTTGTGTCTGTAACTGATGTACCACCTCCTGGGCTTGTTCCTGGTGAAACGACTCCCCTGAATAAATGTCAAAATGGACCCCTAACCTCTGAAAGGTTACGACATGAGCATGGAGGTTAGACATTTAGCATAATTTATTTCACATTACTAAACCACTCTAATGTCTCTAAATAACCTATATATGATGACATCAGATGCAACAAGGAGATGTCAATCCACTGCGGTCTGCACACGCCCCCGCAGTCAGTCACATTAACTGTGGGCTAACCATTTAAGGAATTGTAAAAAATACTGAAAAGCAGTCTGTGGTTTTCACTGTAAAAATGTAAAAAATGGGTTTAAAGGTAAGAAAAACAATTGCAACATCAATGTGTTTGCCAGGTTTTACCTTGTAAACCTGTTGATACTCCCTCACGGTAATCTCCCTGAACTGTTGCCATAGTGAAATGGCCTGGCTTTCATGCTGTTCCAGTCTTAGAAAGAAGTCTCTGGCAGCCTGCCATGTGTCCTCATTGTTCTCTCCCTCTCTGTTGACCTGAACATAAATCTGCAAGATGCCCCCATCATTAAAGTATGTATTTCCCTGGGCAAGGTACAAACTCAAATGTCCTTTCATAAAATACACGTTACAGATCAAGTGAAACAATATCTCATACCTCTTGAGTTAACTACAGGTCAGGAGATATGTGCCCATGATAGCGCCACTGTGTGGTCAGTATGAGTCAATGTCCTAACCTACTGTATAATCTATAATACAGCCATGGGAAAAAAATTTGAGACCACTGCATATTCTTGTAAATGTAATAATATAAATATAAATATCAAAAATGTAAAAAAATATATATATATAATTATATATATATTACATAATTTTTAAAAATATTAATATAAATGTATCTATAATATATTTATATTATTATACTTTAAAAATGTGCAGTGGTCTATTAATTTTTTCCACAGAAGTACATGACCATTTTACATTTATTTATCAGGCTATAGCCACTTGAGTGTATTAGTTCAAAGAAGCCATGTTTTCTGAGACACATTTACATGTTTTGTTTTGTGCAGACCTGCATTTCACATCAAGAGCAAGAATTTAAAGAATTGTTCATTGTTTTAAAACGTCAGCAACATCCTTCAAGCAAATATTTTCCTTATCCAAATGTCTAAAGCTGCCAACATAAAATCTGTGGTTGGTGCATCTTTGCGCACATGGGTGTAACAAAACAATTTTAGCCGTGTTGTAGGTTTCCAGTATGTTGTCAGTTTTTTTTAAAGATGTATCTACACAATCTACTTGCCATGCAGGTCATTGGCTAAATTTCCTTTTCCAAATTCAACTTACGTCGAATAGATGTTGTAAGGGATTTTCTTTTAATTTCTCTTGACTACCATACTTGTCAAAGCCAACCCCCAGCAGGCCTGAAAACCAAGGATAAGGACAGGAAAATGTAACAAAAAATGTTCTCTTCTCTAAGTAAAATGAACAATCAGAAATTTCATTCTTGAACTTTCTATTATTTACTTACCAAACTGCATACCCCAATCGCCTAAATAGTTCATCCGAATAACTTTGTTTCCAAGGGAGTGCTTAAGGTTTGCTATGAAGTTACCTGAAAAACTCTTACGTTTAATGAAAACAGTATGTGGCTTGGATTAATCTGGTATCAAGTCTTAACGAATACTCACCAATTATTGTCGACCGCAAATGCCCAGCATGGAATTTTTTGGCAATATTTGGAGAACTGTGAAATAAAATGTTTGTGTGCGTGTTCGGGAAGGGCTGTTAAATATCAAGCAATAAAACTTGAATGTAGTATAAATTAATACATACCTGAATTCCACCAATGTTGTTCCTTTCTCGAGCATATTTAAAAGCTCACTATTTAACTCAAATTGATCAGCATCTTTTCCAAATGGCTCCAACATTTTCTAGAACCGACATAATCATAAAAAATACAGCATAATGGTTATGTTCTAAAGTAAAGGCCATCATTAGAAATTGAAAACTGACAAACCTGTACAAGAAGTTTCCGATTAACTCTAAAGTGGATCACTCCACGGCCAGCACATATTTCCTCCAATACACTGTCCGGCTTCAACTAAAGAGATACAGTACAATATTAACTATAGAGGACTATGCATGAGCACTGTCCAGGTGGTCAGATACTGAGTGATACTGAGAACCTTACCTCCTTGGCTATGGCTTCTGTCTGTAACTGGAGGTCACCATCTGTAGGTAAAATTCCATTTGTACGCAGTGTATTGACTGACAGTCTGAAGTCAGGGGAGACCCTGAAAAACACAGAAACCCATTAGGACACTTCCAAATGCAAAAAAAAAAAAAACTGACCTTTAGGACATGTTCACTGAATAGGATGGAACACAAGTGCACACTTAACTGTTTTTTAGAGACTGAAACTGCTGAGAGACCAGATATGAAGGCATTTTCAGGCTGCTGCAAGTACCTACCCAGCTAGATACAGAAATGCATTGTATTCAATGTATTCAGATTGTACAGAGTCAAGGCATTGCATTTTATGTAGAAGCAGGATCGTCTAGTGGACTAGGTGTCGGACTCCCAGGCTGAAAGTCGTGGGTTCGAGCAAGAAGCCTAACCCCATCTGCTCCATGTAATAGCAGCATATAATTGCAAGTCGCTTTGGATAAAAGCGTCTGCTAAATGACCTAATTGTTATGTTCGCAAACACGCAATTTGTACTGCTTTCAGTTTATTTACCTTCGCTGCAATACTTCTTCTAAAGAAACAAGCCATGTGAGTAAAGGGGCATGTATAAGCAGATACCAGTTGGAGTTGAATAAACTACAAGGTTCACACTGACATTTACTCTACTTCCTTGTTTGCCTCCTCTTCCTCTTCGGCAATCCAATCGCAATCTTTATTTTGCTAACGACGTCACAAGTAGGGAAAGTGTGCGTTGGATTACAATATCCTTTGCTACCGACACGTATACAACGCTACAGTATTGCAGAAATAAATAAAACGTCTAAAATACTGTCAAATAACTGTGTTTGTATAAAATACACACAAACACCACAATAAACCACTAGACTTTCAAAAGCTGGTCCATATACTGTTTTGAAACAATAGTTTTGTTTTATATGTACATACAAACAAACCGCAATGGTCCGCTGACACTGACAGACTTTGTCGCTGAGTCGCTGAGTAATTGTCGCTACCCTGCGACACGCAGCCAGCTTGTGGGAGTTGCTTTGTATTGTTCACGATTGTTCATGATTAATTTTAGCTAGGATCATTGATATTTGCCATTCACTTGATTAAAAAAATGTTTGTACAGGTTTCATTTCTTATTTTTGCTTGTACCCAAGAATAGTAATAAAGAAAGTGGTTCTTGTGGTTTACAGTAAAAATGGTTCAGCTTACAACCACTACATCCTAACAAAAACAAGACACTTAGATTCCTGAATGCTACTTAAGAATTCAGAAAAACAGGTCCACCTGTAATATGCGTTCATCCCATGGTTCATCCACACAAACATTAAAAACAGCTGGAAACTACATTTCATTTGTGTAAAGTTTTTATTCATTTGCTTTTCTTGAACCAAAGCCCTCCCTACACCTACAGAAAATAAAATCAAACATGATTTTGGTAAAAGGAAAAGTCAAGCAAAAACATAATACAGTGTGTACAAATTTAAAACCAGTAATTGCAAAGCAAATACAGCTTAGAACATCTGAAAAATTCCAAAATGCCTGCTCTCAAGAGTACAGTCTTAGGGCCGTTCTGGTTTGTGCACCCATTGGTGACCAATCCCTTCTTCAAAATGTACATTGAGCGTAGCTATACAAATAACATGACCACTGTAAAATTCTCAAAGTTGTCAGGATATATTATAGGTTTGTAGCGGCAGTTTGCCTTGGAAAAGGCACTAAAACAAGCCAAATAAATATCAATATGGCAGTAAAACAGAGGCCACTGATTGGGTCACAAAGGTCCATCAAACATGTTAACAGCAAGAAGCCCTCCTAACACAAGTTGCAAACACAAATGTGGTTGCCACTGACTGAGGCTCAAAGACAGTGTGTCCACACAGAGGCGACATGGCACAGGTAGGTGTTAAGTCCGCTGGAACCACTCAGGTCCCCAGAGGAGCTTCCAGAGAAAATGGTGTTCCGAAAATCCTGTGGTCACACTCAAGAGACGTCTGAGGAAGGAGAGACAGACATGCCACAACATGAGAACCTTCCCTTTCCTGTTTCGTTAGGGTCAGCTCTTAGAAGACAAAAGTTTGCTGTCAAAAATTATTTTGAGGATTTAATATATTAATAGGTAATGTATGTTGTAAAATGTATAGCTACGTTAGCCCTGATGACATGCTGCTGTCATTATTCTAACAGAATGTTGTTTGCTTATGTTAAAGGTCCAGTGTGTAATATTTCTGAGGATCTAGTGACAGAAATGCAATATAAGATCCATAACTATGTTTTCAG
>JAODLI010067089.1:0-36243 GCA_027575585.1 Percopsis omiscomaycus
TCATATGAGTCGGGTGTGTCTTATCCTCCGCCGAACCCCTAAGACTGACTCACCAAACCCCTGGGGTTCGATCGAACTCGGGTTAAGAACCACTGACCTAGTGTTAGAACTTGTCCCTTAGGACACACTGAATACATATCGCATCGCTCTTATATTGTATTTGTACAGAATTATCTTCATCCCAGGGGGAAGGATAGGCTAGCAGTTAGGGTGGTAGGCTCTCAGCCGAACGGTCCGATCCCCGACATGCCAAGCGTAGCTGTAAGCATTGTTCTATCACCTATCTGCTTGATGATACAGTAATTGCACTCACAGTAAGTCGCTTTAGATAAAATCGTAAGCTAGATGACCCAATAGTAATAATTACCAATCTAACAGCGCTCTTTTTCTTTTCTATCACTGCGCCCTGCAGTGTCTTCTCTAGCTTTCATCTCAGCCATGACAAACTTGTGCCAGGTTGTGAGGCGAGGGACAGCCAGCAAGAGAAGGCGCCTGCTACCGTGGAAATCAAACTTGTCAGCTCTCTAATTACCTAAAGCAATCTTTTCCTTACCATCCTGCTCCACACCCCTCTGCTTGCTTAACCTCCCTTCTCTCAGTCTCTCTCCCTCCTCTCTCTCTATCAATCATCCTACAGCCACAGGCCTTTAAATGAAGTCACCCTCCAACTGTGCGAGATCCAATCAGAATGAGGCAGAGCACCAAAAGCCCAATTAGAACACACAGAGTGAGTGTGGGCTCGTCAAAGATGACACGTTAGAATGCTTGGCTGGTTTCAATGACTTGGAATATAATATTGTATTGATCCTTAGTTAATGATTGGTCGCTAAGGTAAAGGGCTCAATGGGGGGGTTGCACCCTGAAGGATCTGAGATTTAAATGTATTGTTATATTCCTTCATTCACTATAGTCAGTGTTTTCTCATAGCTGTGCTAAACAAAAGGCAGAATGAGAGCCTTTGTGCATAACACAGCTACCCAGCTACCTAGAGACTCAGTGACTCAGTGACTTGTTACAAATGACTTTAAAACGAATGCAATCTACATCTCTGTGCTTTTAGGTGTCAATTGTCTGGCTCCCCCATAGTAGCGCCCCAACCATAATTTCTATCTATTGTCCGCCTTTCCTGTATTTGAAAGATATGATAATGCGTGACAGGCTGACTACCCCTGCTGAGTTGCCCTAAAGAGAATCCTCCTTCCATTCATTACAAATTAACCTGACTATTGGGGCCAGTCACCACCCCCCCAAACCTTATTTTGCTACTCTGATATCCAATGATTGCTTACCTGAATTGTGACAAGAACGCCCCCTTGTTGATATCTATATAAACAAGAGTTACTCTTTGTTTAGCAAGAAAGAGCTCAGTGGAGCAATTTTCCTGTGAAGCTTCTCTTTCTCCCTTGTTGGTAATATATTAATTACCATCAACCCGTAGTTGGGGGAGGGAATAATTGGGAGAGTTGACAATACCAGGTAGGAAGTTAGTCACGCTCCTTTTCCTTTGGGTGCAACCTCCTTACCTGCGTTCTGTAACAATAAACACCGTTCTGGCTTGGAACTGGACTTCGCTCGCCTGTCTGTTCATTGAGCTAGCGTAGTCGGAGAGTACTAGCACAATACTCATCTATAATGGGTTTACTATAAAATTGCTGACATGGTGCAAACATAGTATACACAATTGTGTGTGCTACGCTGTACCTTTTTGCTTGGTGGGGCATCGGAGTCACAATGGGTTGATCTGATGGCCTCGCATTCTGCTCAGAGGTCTGAGCCACTGAAGTGAGCAGAGCTTCTATCTACTCTGTTAACAGAAGAGGCCATGTGCCTATGGCTACTTCAACAAGCCTGATGTCATCTTGTAGAGCTGAACTGTACTTAAACAAGAAATTTGCCTTGGTGCGGGTTACAACATTCAGATTTTACTTGTTTTTTACTGGGACTACTGGGACTCTTCAGATACTCAGATAAGAAACTCCTGCGATCAACCAGCTGTCAGTCAGTAGGCATGCCACATCTATTTTTAGGCATACAGAGAGTTATTATGATGTTGCCTTTCTTGGCAGGTGTAGTTTTTCAAGATCAGGAATTTGCACATATGTGAAAACTGCAAAACACCAATCTCTGAGTGATTCGCTACCTTTCAAGACAATGTTCCTTCTTTCCGAGTATGAACAGAGGCCACAGAGATGGACACACAGTTTAAACATTAAAGAAGTGAAAGAGAGAGATGAGAGAAAAGTAGAGTGCTAGGACCTCCATTCTCTCCGCCTGTTGAGGAGAGGATACGTCTTAACAGCTCAACACACAGAGCCAGCTCTGACCTCTTCGCCCCAAAAGTCTCTTTCTGACTTTCTTCTTTCTTTCTCAGTCCTCCCCCTCCCTCCTAATGGTCAGTGTTCCCTCTCAAGCATTTGAGAGCTAAATGTAAGGGCAGTGGTTGTGGAGTCTACTGCTTTTTGTCCACAGCATTTATCTGCTGTGAGAACATTTATGTCCTCGATTTACCTGCAGGAAGCAGTGTAGGCGTGCTTGTGGCATTGCAATGTGTGTATAGTGGGTGAATGAAGTGTGTGTGTGTGTGTGGCATGAGTTTATAGGGGCCATAGAATGCATTTACTCTATATTTTATATTGTTCTCTGATGTCTACATAGAAGGTATGTGACTTTGGTCTGGGCGATAAATGCCCATTTACAACCATATGATTTGTCCCTAGAATGAAACTTTTGCATGCTGTTCGGCTGCTGTAAGTGCGTATTGCACTGGCCACCTGCCAGCCCAGTGCTTGGTTATTCGGTTACTGTCAACCTTGGCGTCTGAACCCACACCAGACTCGTTCCATTCCAAGTTCTGTAGCATTTCCAAAGCCTCCTGGGTGTTAGTCTTGCATTGTCTGATTGCCATCATGTAACTCTTTCCAATGTCTTTAAAATGAAGCTACAAGCTAACTCAGACTATGCTCAAGCAATAACAAACGCTTTTTCAGTGGGCTGGAGTTTTTAAATTTTGGGGGCGAAAATATTAATTCATCACGACTGTTACGACACTGTTTTACTGCCCTAATTTGCATGTGCATGATTTGCATTTGAAGAAGGAGACAACAGTGTTTGAGGTTCACGGTCAGTTCCATGTACTAACATTTAACTATGCCAAGGTAAATACAGTTTTCCATTCTATTCTATTTAAAGTTGTGTGTTTGTGTGTATGTATGCTTGTGCTAAAATACATGGCCATTGACTAGGAGCTGCTTGTTTAGATACTGTGTATGTGTGTGTAGAAGGAGGGACATACGGTACAGGCCATGTGTAATCTCTCTCTCTCTCACTGTGATGCAATCCAATTTGTGCAGACTTATTATTCTGTAAGATGCAAAACCTCATCCATCAGACAGCTAGCTTCCAGCGCACTTCTCTCCCTGTGTCTGCCCCCCCCCCCTCTCTCTCTCTCTTCATTTATGCCCTCTGACAAGCCATCATCCATCCATCTATCGGTGGGACTTCGCCCATAACACTCGCCTAGCCTCCCTGTCTCTCAATCCTCCTATCATGAATTACTGTCCTGTCTGTCTCCGCCCTCTCTCTGGCTAACGCTCCTCCGTCCCAGCACAGATAGAGAGCTAAAGCGGCGTGACAGCTATATGGCTGATCTGGTTCTAGTTAAACGCCGGCTGGAGTGAGGGCGGGAGATTGAGAGAGAAAAACCACACATAATGTACCCTCTCTGGTTGTAACACTCCTATGCGGTGACAGAAGACAGTAATCACAGCCCAAGGATGGCATTGATGTCAATATAAATAGCACTTCATAGCACATAATGCCTAGCAGGCATCACAGAGAGATTGGTAGATCTACAATTTAATGCTAGATTATGAAGTGTATTGCTGGGTAATGGGTACACTAGTGTAGCTTCAAGTCCTATAATGTATTGAATGTATACTACACTGTACTATAGTGTATTACAGTGTTACTGTATGTGTGTTGTATAGTGTTGTGTCGTTTTGAGTTGTGTAGTTTTAAAATGTTGTGTTGGGAACTGTAGTATTGTGTGGTTATTGTTTTGAAGCATAGTTTTATAGTGTTCCATATCATTGCATTGTGTAGCATATCATAGTGGTGTCTTATATTATACTGAAGTGTCATGTAGCATAATGTAGCATAATGTAGCATAGTGAAAAGTTATATTATTGTGTAATGTTATGCAGCCTAATACAGCAAGGTGGAGTGTTATTTTGTAGTGTAGCATAGGAGTGTCATGGTGCCTCCAAGCCCCCGGGGGGCGCCAGAAAGGAGATACCCCAGTGAGGCAGCAGAACACAGCTTTAACCCCTGTGGAGAATAGTTAAGCCTTTTTCTGTTCCTGAACGTTGTAATTATGTTCTTTTGTTAAGTAACCTCTTGCCTCTTGCAAGTGGATCCTGAGAGTGTAATATTGTTGTGTAGCGTAGTGTTGAATTATGGCATTGTGCTAGTACCATGTAACAAAACTGGAGTAGTGCAGTGTATTATTAAATGGTGTAATGTTATGTAGCGTAGTGTTCCTTAGTGTAGTGTGAACTACTGTGGCCCTGGAGTATAAATAAAATGAACAAAACAAGAATGGAAAACAAAATAACATTTGTGCTGTGAGTTGTTTTTCGAGGGTTGTTTTGCTTTACATTTCAGGGACACCATAGTAAACCCATAAATAATGTTTGTAAAAATGACTAAAACAAAATTGTTTTTTTTCTCTTAGTCTTGAGATGACTATAGTAGAAAAGGGTTCACGAGAGGTACCTATTGAAGAAGTTGATGATTAGATAGGGGCAAGGGAGGGCCAAGTGAAACCAAGTGGAAGGAAAAACACAATGGAAGTAAGCACTAATGTGACAATGAACAAGCTGTAGGGCGGAAGAGAGGGCCTAGTTAGTCACATATGCAAGAATGCAACAACTCACAACCCATTTCAGCCTCCCTCTTTCTTTACTGTCATACATTTATTCTTCTCTTTTTTTGCATGGAGTCGTTTAGAAGGGTACTGAAAGGGAGGTTGTCACCTAACAAGAATGAAATAATTGTGGGACCCCTCCCCCACTAACTAAACCCGATCACCCTTGTCTGAACATGACTATCAATCAAATAAATGGGAGACAAATATGAGAGACATCGGGCCCAACAAGGAGAAGAAATGAAGTGAGAGGGAACGGAAACAGAGACCGTGATAACAACAACCCTACAAACATCAGCCAGTGTTAAGATTCTCAACTGGTTTCAGTTGAGGCAAACGTCAGCTCAGGATACCACATAAAAGAAACCGCAAGCCGATCAATACAGACCAAAACATGGCCTTGCCTAAACGACTAGCTACATGAAGCCTGTTAGCACTTCTGCCCAACAGACTCATCGTGTAAATACAGTAATGGATGTGAAATGGTTCAGCAGCATTGTGCATGGCGCCACTGTTAACATCTGTTGGACTTTACAAAGCCAGGTTGAGGCGTTCGAGGCTGGGGGAGCATGCCAGTACATGAGAGGACCATCGGGGAGACCTGACACACTGGATTAACTGGCCGAGTGCCTCTCTGACACCTTAGCTTGGCTCTATCTCGTGCACTTACACACAAAACACCGGCGTCCACACGCGCACACAACATCAACTCACACAAGCACAGGCACATATTCACACACACGCTCTTTCCCTCAGGACGACAAACATCACTTTTCAATAGATGTATTGCTTTGCTGTTGAGTGTGATAACCATATTTTCTGTCAACATTCTGTCTCTCCAAATCATCGCCTCAACGTGGCGTTCTGTCTACTCCAGCGCTGCTGGCAGGCCTCAGCTTGTTTGTTACGTGAACAGCAACTCAAACACAGCTGATTTGAGGAAAACCAATGTTACGGGAGCAAGGGCTTATTTTGGGATTGTGTGAATGTGTGTGTGTATGATGCATGCTTCTTAAAGAGACGTTGAAGGAGAGGTGGAATTGTAGTTATCTATCCTCCCTTTCTCCATCTTTCTAAAGCCCCCATTATGTGCTATGTGGAAATTTCCAGATCCATGCCTACTTGAGCAGACACCCCTTTACTCTTTGTGTGGACACAAAAACTGGACCCCAACAGGGCTGCCTTATTCAGGTCACAATAGTGCCTGTTTGTGGCAAAAAATGGGAAAAAACAGGCGTCTTTTACTTCAAACTGTGTTTCTTTGTGTTTCAAGATTGGCCCCTCGCTGAAGGCCTGATTGGAGGAATAATTTGTGAAAATGGCGTCCTATTTTCTTTAAATAGGACACTATTTTGCCTTTTTGCATCAGAGAGAGTTGTTGACAGCAGCCGTAGAGTACGCCCCCCTCAGGTACATCAGGAAGTAGGCTAAGTAGGCCAATGGAGCCTTCAAAGCAGACAGCCCTTAAAAGAGAAAGCCCCCATAACTGAATCGCACGCCCCCAAAAAGAGCCCCCTTCCCATCCACCCGTCTCTTCATGGCTCGCAAACCCTTAGAAGCGTCGCACGCGTGTGCTAGCCGCAGGCGGGCCGTGGCAATTCCTTGTCAAGTCAAACTGACATACATGAAAACCCTCTTGAATTCTTGATCAGCACAGAAAGCGCGAAATGATGCTTGACTGACGAGGACGGCGACATCAGTAGCAGAAGGTGACGACAATAAAAAGAATAGAATATGTGCTCCGCCATCGCGTTCTGTCGACAAAACAACAAAACATGGATTTGGATGATGACACCGGCACACCAGCGATAACAGATGGCTCCGCCGTTATTTGCCCGGCCGTAATCGTTACTACCTGTAGGAGGGCCTCTGTGTGGCGTTTACGGCGCTGTGAGAAACCTCCATTTTCCATCACAATAAAAACTAAAAGGACGGAACTGTCACAGGATGGTCGCTATTTGGGCCATGATGCACGAGCTTTCTGGTTCTGATAAATGAGGAGAGAATGTGTGTTTTTTTCCCCTTAATGCCAAAGCAAAGCCACAAAGCCTGGCATCACTGCTGTCTCAGAGAACGCCAGTGTCCTCTTCACTACCATGTGTCAACTGGAGTAAATCCATATTAACAGTGTCGTTTCTACTCTTGAGCAACTGTGATAGATGGCCGTTTTTACACAGTGGAATGGAGATTGACTTTCTCACTGATGGGGATTTTACCAGGGATAATGTCTGTTTAGCATCTAAGGTGGTGTGTGACACAATTATGAATTAGTTACTGCTGGGTGAAATTGTTATATATTGTTATATTACCTACACACACGTAGCTATGTTTGTACACATACATAGCTTCTCAAAGACAATGTCTTTTCATTATTTCATACTGGTAAATGTTGCAATTTATTACACGCGAGATGATACCAGAAAATGTCTTCCTTGAAAAAACACTTTGGAGGAACAAAGAGGTGAGACAATGGAGAGTCATTAAGTGAGTGTCTGCATGGCCAAAAATAGCCATTTCCACCGTGAAATAGGTGACAATTATTACCAGCATTCATCCAGCATGACCCCTTTATAGTTTTGCCTGACTGTGTGTACATTATCCACAGCTATTCTTGTCATGTGTGCTTGTTTGTGAATGAGACATGGTACAGTATGCACCATGTCTTCAGTATTATGGGAGTATACGTTTTTTTGGAGCTGCATGCCTTCTAAACACCTCTATATTCTTTCTGTGTCATTAGAAGGGCCTTCGCTTGGATCTCTTTCTCAAGCGTCGTCCCATACGTTGGCCCGAATTCAATGCATTTAAATGCACTAAATCCTCTTAGAGGTGTTGCTTGCCTGAGGAATATTGGCTTGGCTTTCTCTGCTTCCTGATTCAAAACATGGTTTAATTACCTGGAATAATTCAAGCACGCCCTAAATATGTACAGCGTGATAAATAAGCTGGGGTCCTTTGAGCATGCAACAGATACCACAGTCAGTGAGAATGTAGGAGGCTGAATTAATGAATTAATAATCATTCTATATCCCATAGTTCCGTTTGTTTTTGATGTGTTTATTAAACAAACCCTCTCATTAATTCTCTCTCCATTCCAACCCCTTGGTTCCTCTCAGAACTCAGAACTCAGACCTCCAAGACCTCTAACCCGCCCCGGATCGCGCCCTCCCCTCTGTGTTCCCGTCTGCCGAACCCCCGCTGCTCCTACCTGAGGGGAACCGCTCGATGACGGGCTGGTTGTCCACCTGTAGCGTGGCGTTGCCACCGCTGCGGGTGAAGCGCACCACATGGTATTTGCCATCGCTGACGGAGACCGCGCTCTCCTCAATGGCGATGTCGTCCGTTCCCACGTTGAAGATCACGCCAATCTTTCCCCGCTCCTGCAGAGAGAGGACAGCAGAGGAAATCGTTATAGGAATAGATGTTACTGTTGGAGACTTACTGCATCCACATGGTAACTTCATATACATGAATGCCTGCTGTTGCAAAGTCTAACATCGATTCAATTCAGAACCCCGCATGCTAGACATAGTAAGTATATTGTCATTGCCCTCCTCTGGCAGTGATTTGAAACACTATTTCACTTCCCATAGAAAGGCTTACTATTGCATGATGACTCAACAGGCGTCGCAGTGCCTTCACTCACAGGCGCCTGGTAGTACAGACCACTTGTTGAGGACACCTTTAGCATTCATCAACCTCGCGACCCCCTCCCCCCTCTCATCTATTAGCGGTGACAGCCTCCCACTGTTTCCAGTTTATTACAGTCAACCGGCTAATCTCCTCTCATCTTCCCCCCTCTCTTCTCCTCTCCTCTCCCCCCGTTGCTCCTGTCCTCTGTCCCGGGAAAAGGTCAAAGTCATTTACTGAGTCACAGTCTGCCAGCAACAAGAAGGGAGGAGGGGGGGGCAGTCTAGAAACAGAAAGGAAACAAGACGGTTGAGCTGATAGCGAGCAGATAGCGGAGCAGATAACTGTGACAAAATGAAACCATTCGAGACCAACTCGAGCATATCTTTTGTCGCCATAGGCAACGGTATCGGGATGTGTCCATCCCAATGGCAGTAGCTGCCATCGAAGTGGCCTCCCGGTTGACGGGGGTCATCTGCGGGGCAGGGCTGGCCTATAGGGCTGGCAGGTGTGCATCGAAAAGACAGCTTCCTCGATTCTGTTATTTCATTAGCTACAGTATGTGAATTAATTTCCTTACCTTCATTAAAAATATTCGGAGGTGAAAGTGTGGCATTTTCCCCATTGTTCATGGCTGATTAACAATTTTAAATTGGAAAATAAAACGCCCCCATCTTAACAGGACCTAACGTAGCAAGTTAATTGAGTAAATAGGCGCAGAGGTTGTACAGTAACTTAATGAGCAGTATAATCGCAGCCAAATTTATGTACATTCTAACTGCAATAAAAAGAGGTAATGGTATTCAGCCAAGGCCACAGCATTGCCACACGCTGATGATAGCAGCCATTAGACTATTAATTGAGCATGCTCAAACAGTGGCGTTAAGCGTAAGTCTAGTAGGGTATGATTAATGCTCAATGGGAATAAACTGGATCAGACACAGTAGAAGTGAGTAATTAAGTCATCGATGCAAAAACTTGCCAATGACCAAAGATTCCTTTGAAATTAGGGAAGTCCGGTCTTTGTTTGTCGTAAGAGTGCTTCCAGATGCTTAGGTAATCATAAAAGTATTTCAAGTTATGGATGGGTCCTGAGAATCAATAGTTCTGGTCTGACCACACAAGGCTAAGTGGTATTTTTCTAAAGCGTTGAAATCCGCAGAAAGCGATCATCGTGGGTTGAGGAGAAATTTCATCAAAGCATGGCTACATTTGAGATGAAGCATTAGAAGCTAAAATCAGAACCGTGAGTGGAACAGTTACCGTCTTGATGCTTTGGAAAGGCCAGGATAGGCTCCATTACAGCTAACACTCTGGGAAACTGCGAATAATCATAACACCTTTGCCTGGAGAATTAATTCAATTTGCCGGGGCAAAGCAGAATGAATCCCTGCTATTACGGCTGAAAAGCATACGGGAGAGAGAGAATTTGAGTGATATTTACAGAGAGATTAGCATTTGTGTTCCGCAACATTAGGACTTCCCTGTGCTGGGGGAATGTATTGAGTCCATTACATCAGGAAGCCGCTGGAAACCCATGCTTTTTTTAAAGATGATTTCAGTGTTGCAGTAATGATATTTTAATGGCTATTTCCCTTAAGCAAAAATATCTCTGGCAAGAGGAAGAGAAAATAATCCCCCGAATGACTGCAAGCAGTCAAGCCCTCAACAATCAAATGTGGGGAATGGTAGGTAACTGACAATAAACCCTAACTGCTCTTTAAACACAGGGTTTTTAAATGGCTGCTAAGAAGCCCTTAATCTGCCTTGACTGTAACTTAATGTCGGGAACAATAATGTTTTGTTTTTGTTCTCCTAGTGGGGGAATGTTTCAAATCTGCCTTCTGTTGTGGGTCAGTGGGCTCTGTGCCTAAAAGAACTATGGTATTTATGCACGAGTTTTCAAAGTGACACTCCTTTATTTGTGTCTGTAATTACTACTAAACCAGTGTTACAAAAACATAGTTTGTAGCTTGAGTGCAATTCTCAATTCTCAATTGAATTTAGGTCTGGGGAACGTGAGGGCCGGTCAATGGCCTCAATGCCTTCGTAATCCAGGAACTGCCTACACACTCTGGCCACACAAGGCCTGGAATTGTCCTGCACCAGGAGGAAACCAGGGACCACTGCTCCAGCGTAAGGTCTGACGATGGGTATGACGATTTCATCCCGGTACCTAACAGCAGTCAGGCTATCGTTGGCCAATCAGGCTACACTGTGCTGGGCTGTGAGCACAGGTCCCACTAGAGGATGTCGGGCCCTCATGCCACGCTCATGGAGTGTGCTTCTGCCAGTTTGGTCAGAAACATGTGCATCAGTAGCCCCGCTGGAGGTCATATTGTAGTGCTCTGGCAGTGCTCCTCCTGTTCCTCCTCACACAATGGAGCAGATACTGGTCCTGCTGCTGGGTTGATGCCCTTCTACGGCCCTGTGTAGCTCTCATGTAATGGCCTGTCTCCTGATATCTCCTCCATGCTCTTGAGACTGTACTGGGAGACTCGGCAAACCTTTCGAACGGCACGTAAGGATGTGCCATCCTGGAGGAGCTGCACTGCCTGTGCAACATGAATGGGCTGCAGGTACCGCCTCATGCTACCAGTAGTGACAAAGACACTAGCAAAATGCAAAACTAGAGAAGGATCAGTCAGGAAGGATAAAGAGAGAGCAATTGCCTGTGGCCACCACCTGCAAAACTTTTCCCTTTTTGGGGTTGTCTTGCTGTTGCCTCTCCAGTGCCCCTGTTGTCACTTTCATTTGCATCAAAACAGGTTACATTGATTCCCAATCGCTTATGCTTTCTAACTGGACAGATTGATATCCCTGAAATTTAATTGACTTGCTGTTATACTGGGATGATTACGTGTTCCCTTCATTTTTTTGAGCAGTGTATTTTCTAAAGGTTGCCATGTTTAGAAAATATGAATGTACCCAGTACAACATCATTGTGTTTCCACACAGCAAAGATTGTTAATGAATTTATCACACAATAGCAAGTGAAGGTGAAAGAACTTATTAAACAAAAACATGCCGGTTTTCCCTCATTAGTGCATCTCTTCACCTAAAAAAACCCAAAACAATTTCTTTTATAAAAAGCACAAGAAGCACAACTGTGATATTAGATTTCTATCACTGCTACCTCAGATGAGAGTAGCAGCACTGGATATATGCGGAACATTTCCGTCTGTAGTATTTCAACATGACCTTGCAGCATGTGAGAGTGTCGAGGTAAACGCCGTCATTCGACGCCAGAATGCCAATGAGGCGCACCAGACCGAGGCTGCCGCGCACGCACCTGTGTGTGTGTGTGTGTGTGTCTGCCTGTGCATATCAGGGTTATCATTCAGCCTCAGAGAGCTCAGTCTGATCGCACGTTAGAAGAAGGTGTGTGGGGGAAGAGTAGAAGGTGGCGAATGGAGCGGAGCGTATGATAAAAAGACGAAGGAAATCTTGATGATCCATGAGGGCCGTGGTTCTTTGAGATCAAAGCTCCTTCTGAACATGTCAAGATCTCGGTCTCGCTCCACCGCTCACACTGGCAAAGTAAATTACGATGGGAAGTAGTATAAAAAAGACAAAGAGTTGAATGGCAAGGTATTTCCGAAGCATTTATAATACGGTTGCTTTTTGCTAACCTTCTGGCAGATTGGAGACAGCTTAATCAAGCTTTTTGTTTCCATAACGTTACACCAACGCCAACCTCCACATCCCCATTTTCCTAATCTTCTGGCATCTCCAGAGTCTGCATTTACCAGCCTGCCCCTGTGGGGGCACACCGCCGGTCTATAGGAGAGGTGAATTGTGGGTAAGGCCACAATACACTTTAAGAGATGACACAAAAACCTGTTTTAGCTGTTCAGAAATATGCTGATTCTTAATGCGACAGTTCCAACATTATCCAAAATACCTATTGCTGAGAGTAACTGAATTATCAGTTCAAATGATCCATCCACCTCATCTTCATTGCACCATTTATGATCTCTCACAGCCATGGCAGTGTGTCTTCTTAGCCAACCTTGGCTTGCATTATTTACTGGCTTATAAATCAGCCAGGACAGCAGTGTAGATGGAGAAATGATTAATTGATCTCCCCGATTGATCTTTACTGGATTACTCAGTAAAAAATAAATTATTGCCTGCTTATGCTACTCAGATACTGCACTAATGAAATTGTAAGCTTGGTGAAAGACTGTTAGTTAACCCAGGGCATGCATTAAGGTTTGAGTCATGCCATTGTGACATACAGAACTCATATCCTTCTAGGGAGTAATTACTACTATGGCAAAGCCTCTTGTCAACTTGTGCCCATAATGACAGTGCGTGGTGATTGACTATGGCATGCGTGGCCAGAAGAATAGCAGGCCTATAGATGGACTAATCTTCCAGTCAGAAACTGCAGTGTTATGTAAGGCGAAATGGCTTGTTGCGTAACGTGGAGTTTGAGCTGGCTTAATCTCCCACTATCCATTCACTTAATCTGTTCTGAGTTTCTCTCTCATAACAAGAGGACTGTAGGGTGGCAGCCATTTTGGATCTAGACTGCTGTTATCAAAATTGTTCCCTTTTCATGTGGTACCTCGCACAAATGATGCATTAACGCTCGAAGCGTAGAGGCAGTTATTGACAGAGGCAGAGTGATTTAGACCAAAGGGAGTGATAACAAAATAGTGATAACAGAAATATAATACGAAAGGGCTTTTTTTGTGTTCAAATTTTCATTTATTTTTTGATTCTGTGGGTCCTCTCTCTCTCTGTCTCTCTTGTAGCTCTCCGCACAGCACTCTGCCAAGTCATTTGTATGTGTTTGCCGTCATCTTGTGCAGTCACCTTGAGAAAGTTGCCCCCATCTTCTCATCTTAATAGCACTTTATCTCCCCCACCCCCACCGCTCTCCCTCGCTTTCTTTTTAGATGTTTCACAGTGACAGCGTTCACAGTTATCCGTTTTCCCCTGTGCTACCAGAAAAAAAGGGACAAAGAATCAGATCTCAGAGAAAAATCAATGCATCGAGGGGAGCTGTGTGTGTGTGTGGGTGTGTCCAATTTGAGCAAGACTCACGGCGGGCTAGCCCGTTTGTTCTGCAGTGTATACAAGCTGGCAATGAGCCAAGTCCACCCAATGAGCCTCTATGTGTGTGTGTGTGTGGTGGTGGTGGTGGGGTGGGGGGGTGATAAATACTGATAAATACATAATCCTGATTATGATGTCCAGCGGCTGCAAAACTCCTCTTCATCACTCATAATAAGTCCCCATCCAATCGCCTTGACACAAGTATAAATAACACATCTATGTTCACACACACGTGCTCCTTTGAACACTCTAGCGGGGCTGTGGATCCATGCCACTGAGACCCTTGATGGATGGTGTCCTTCAACGGACCGGCCCGTTGGCCACGCGGGTTGGAATCCCTCACACACACACACACACACACACACACACACACGTTAGCATCCTTGCGCATATAGACACAGATAGCTGACGTGCACACCTACACACACACACAGGGAATAAGAGCGTCCTTAAGTGAGGTCAAGCCATGGCAGAACCTTGCCACGTTTTCAAAGCTACAGTGGTTTAGTGTGTGTGTGTGTGTGTGTGTGTGTGTGTATCCTGTGGCTTGGCTCCAACTGATCACACACACCAGTGGAGTGGGACACTGTGTTTGCGTGTGTGTGTACAATTGCGACCAAGCATAGCGGATTTTGACATGGATCAGAACATCTCTGTTTGCAGAGTGTGCTTCAGAGAAAATGATTGGCCCGATATAGAGCTCAACATTGTGGTTCCGGAAGTAAAAATCCCATTCATATTCTGTATTGGGATTTTGATTATGAGTCATAATTTCGTAACCATCCAATGCAGACTTACCACTAGCTACCAGGTTGTGATACGATAGCATATGCTCCCGTAGAAGAAACAAGTTTGTATGATATCAACCTTGTTTTAAGAAAAATATGTTTTATTCGCGGTGTCACGGAGAAGTAGCCTACTACACTACCCACAGTCCTTAAGTGTAACAGCGACGTCTCTGATAGGTGGAGCTCGCTGTTACCATGGAAATGTTTAAAACCCACATACGAGCCTGGCTATCATGCTCATTATGCTCGTTAAAGCATTTTGGCACAATGTTTAAAACCTTCGATTGTCAGGTTGGCTACAGCTAGCTTTTAACTGCAAGATCTTTTACATTACGTTTACCAGAGCAACCATCAAGTTGTTACTATGCCCCTGTGAATCAATCAGACTTTACTTATATAACACCTTTCTTGCATAAAATTACCATTAATTTCAATAAAAGCAGAACAGTAGAGGACTTAATTATGGAGGGAAATTTTATTTCTTAAATGGCGAAAAAGATTCAATGTTGTAAGACAATATAGCTAACAATAGCTAAAAGTGACTAAATAAGAAAAGTAACACAATACCAATTTTTGTATATGGATTCGTATATATACAATATATACACTATTTTCAAGAATAATAAACACTATGAGAAGGATTAAATTCAAGAAGAAGCGCGCTAAGCGCGTTATGAATGGAAGTCAATGGAAAAGCTATCATTCGCAATAGTTTATGGGATGAGTAGTTCATTACCTAATTTAAATAATTTTGTACACAGTCTTGTACCTTTGCCTTTTTTCCGTTTTTCTTTTCTTTTTTTTCTCCGATTCAAATGTTTCATAGCCATGATTCATGTTGTAGCTGGTTGGATTGGTTCAAGGCTTAAAACTCTTTTATATAAAGATTTTTTGAAATGTCAATGGGGAAAATGAATGGGAAATTACTTCCGGAACCAGAGCCCTTAAAAAAGTGGGCGGTCACTGTTGAGCTCTATAGTAGTTTATTCAAACAGCTTGGGTTGCATGTGTGAGCACAAAGTGCATATGTGTACATGGTTTATGTGAAAATATGTGTCCATGGTTTATGTCAAAATTAAGTATTAGTTATTCCAAAACTGAAGGAGGAGTGCTACTATATGCCGGTTAGCCAAGCAAATCTGTAATCTCAACGTAACAGACCTCAGGAGAGAATACCTTATGGCGTTGCACCCAGGGGCGGTGCACCTCCTCCCCGTTCAAGCTCTACAACTTTCAGCGCACCCCAGCTACACACCGGACTTCCATTCATCAATCACTCTCATTCATTCATTGCACCTGTTGTGTTGTGGGGGTAGATATACTGTATGTCTGGGAATGGTGTTGGTTGTTGATTGTCGCAGACAACGTAACTTGATTTGTGATTAGAATAGTGTTACTGGAGGTATTTTCTCTGTGCGTGTTTGTTTGTTTAAGTGATTCAGTGTTTCTGGTATGTCTGCACTTGTACTCCTCGCCCACTTCATCCGGTACATTGTCTTTAGAGTGACACGGAGAAAGCGATAAACACATCAGCCCATTATAGCCCCGATGGGGGTATAAATCAGAGCAGTGATATTAAAGGAAAATATGGAATAAGGCAGTTGTGCTCAAAAATAGAACCATTGTTTACATCTCACAAGACCACGGTTGCCACGGTGACATGGAGCGACTGAATCTGCGAAGATATATATCGGCGTATGCTGAACATTTCAAAGAATAAAGAGCCTACAGGCTTCAAGGTGCTCTGGGTGTCACTGACTTAAAACGGATGCCGGCGAGATACATTCATAGATACAGAGACAGAGAGAGAGGGGAGGTTGAATTTAGACAGAGGATAAAAATGGGGTGGTCTGATAAATATGAAGGCTTAGAGAGTGACACAAACAGAGACAGCCGAAGAGATAGGGAGCTCGAACAAGAGGAGAACGGCAGTACATGGGGCAAGAAGGAAGTGGCGGGCAGCCAGGCAGCATAGTATTGTGGGGGCTTGTGTTCTCACAGGCAGCGCCAGAAAAAGGATCTCTGATGCCGTGGAGCTGCAATCGATGTCCGTCCGCCCACAACTGTACCAAAAGGCCCGGTATAGGAGCACAGACACTGGCAGGCTGAATGTCATAATGCAGATAGGAGAAGCATATAATACTAGGTTGACCTCAACTGGCCTTCTATCCACTTGTACTCCCTTTTTCTAGTCGGCAAACTTCACTGTTCCCGGTTCCTCTGAATCATCGTTCTACAGCAGCACAACTCAATTACAGTGGTTTCCCCCTTATTTTTAACCTAAGTTACATTTTAGCATGTTCCAGTTTAGGTGCCATTGGCAGACAACATGCGGGGGATAGAGGTGGAGACATATTTACGTTAGACATCATTTATAAGTTACACCTAATCGCGACGATAAGATTTATTTTAGAACTGGAAACAGAAAGGCTTTCATGAATGGACAGTAGGCTGAATCCTTGTTGTATTAACTCATTTATATGAACAAAGTTTTTATTTCAAGAGATTGTGCTCATTCTCCTTCCCTAGTGCTGTCCCTTCCTTTTTCCCCTGGCCTTCTCAGGTGCTCTGTCTCCCCGTGGGCTCATTACTGCGTTGACTGGTGATGCCTATGTGGGCTTTGTGGCATTCTATTGATCCACACCTTGCTGTGAGCGATATGAGTAAGAGGGTTTGGCATTAAATTGCAATCACACAGGTTATATTATGTTACTGAACAAAGACACAAATGAGTGCTTGAATGTGAAGATATTAGGCTTAAATGTCTACTGTGCAGTAGCCTGTAAATAACTCCTCTGACATTGTCTATGGCAATTATGTAGACAGTGTAATTCTTTTTTTATCTCAGGGCTGTATAATGTAGAAAGAAGATATGGTTGGATTAACAAATAATCATTATCACCGAAGCGCTAATAGGTATTATCTGAATCATAAGGCTAGTTAAAAATGAACTAATTATTAACAATAATTCGCAAAACAGTCTAGAGAGCTTATCATTTTCTTTGAGCACTTTTAAACATAGCATCTTATGTTTTGTTATGATTATATTACATTAAAACAATACAGAATGCAAGGCGTCTTTGATTCATTTTGTTCTTCCCTGCTTTGTCATCAACTCCTTTTTGTCACAGTCCCCCTGTGTGTTGCATTCTGTCATTTTGTGTTGAGCTGTACACAGTAGTGCATGCGGTTGTGTGTCCATCCCTCTCTTTTAGAGGATGCACGCAGCAGGACAAAATTAACTGTGACCGTTGTACAACATGTGTTTTCTGTCTCCCTCCTTCCCCTGTCTCCAGTAAAAAAACAAATATACCAAGCGCTCGTCTTTTTGACGTTGCATCTGGTTCCAAACTTTGTTCTGTTGAAACAGAAGGAGGAGGTGGTTCTGCCCGTCGTAAAAACGGCACTTCACTTCTGGCTGAAGTGCACCGAGAAAAGGGCTTTGAAAACAAGAATGGGAAGGGCGGTAAAAGAAGCAGCAACCCCCACTGTGCTCCCATCAATGGAGACAAAATTGACAGTGTGCCGTAATATGTACCAGCCCCGACATGAAAAATCCTACACCCTACATAAAGGTATCAATAAAATACAAGTTTTGCCTCTACAGGTAAGAATAGTGTGTGTGGTTTTGATTTAGACTGCTTTGGATCACCCCATTTTCTTTCAACTGTATACCTCACTCTTTTCACCTCTCTCTCTCTCTCTCTCTCTCGGTCAGGGTGGACAGTCGAGGCCCAACAGAGCCTACAGGCTAATATTTGCTCCACAAACCTGAGTACACATGGATAAACAGAATCTGGCACTTTCCCTATCTCTCACTCTCTCAATCTCTCTATCTTGTCATCCTTTCACCCCCTTCCTCTCTTTTTGTGCTGCTTTGAAGTTAGAACTGTTATGGTGGTCCTAATTCTTTTTAACGAATTAACCAGGACAAAGGCCAATGACAACACCAGTGAGTTCTAACACCTAAAGGTGTGTGACTACTTCTATGTCCATGTAAACATCTAAATGATTCATCAAAGAAACACATTATCATGCTAGCGTCAAATGAAGCCTAATCAAACATATTTTCTGTATATTCCTTTCATCTAATCATTACCCTGTGATTGACAAAGGGTCAGAGACTGTCAGCTAAACCTAAATATGAATTTGTAAAGATCTACAAGCTAGAAAAATATGCATAAATATAGAAACACACACTGGTCAATCAGGTTAATGCTTTTTAAATTTCTTAATGCATTCACTTTTTTAACTTGACATTGAAAGGCAGCAGTATCTGTTTCTGTAGTTTGTGACTGCGTGACTTGCAAATGAGACATACTGTAAATACATTGGGGTTCAAAAGTGACCAAACACAATGTCCTTAGTAGGGCTTCCATTTATTTATTATAACCAACCTTTTGATTATTTCTTCTATTAATCGATTAATGTTAGATTAATGTGATTCAACTATAAAATGGTAGTAAAATAAGGGGATAAGGCACAAACTCTGAAATTTACTTTTTGATCATTTTAAATTGTCTTGACTTGTTTTGAGATATTGAGATTAAAGATTTTGTATATTTACCACCAATAGTGGTAAATATAGATAGATACAAGCAGACTTTAGCATGGCATGAGAATGGCATCTAGGAGAGATATGGAGGGAAAGGGAGAGAGAAAGGCTGAAGAAAGGGAGAACACAATGGAATGAGAGACAGTGAAATGAGTGACAGAGAAATGTGGATAGAAAGGCTTTTAAACTCCACTGTATGTTTCTATTGTCGGAGAGCAGTAAGAATGTTCTGAAGTACATTTACAAAGTTGCATATGCTCAAACAAAGCACAATGTGTTACAGAACGTCTTTACAAATCCTTTAGAAGATGGCACCTCAATAAATAAATTATTAAGACAAATCAAAAGCAGTTTTTCTCTATATTTACTCTATTTTAGTTTGTTCAAATCTCAATTTTAAAAATGTAAACCTTTTCTTTTCGACTAATTTTGTTGTTAGAGTTTTCTTTAGTTTTTTTTTCTGCTTTTCCCCTCAGTGTGTGTGTTCTGCAAAATGTGTAGGCGGTGGGGCGCCAGGTGTGACCCAGCACCACTAACAGGTGATAAACACTGTTGCCTCACCAGCCACAGGTGCTCTCTGTCCCTTGCTGTGTCACCATGGTAACCTGTTTTGCCGGTTCAGAGGGCTGTCACCTCCGCCCGTCGTCACAGTGATGAATCTCGAGACGCTGGTTGTGATGTGAAGATGGTGATAACAGCCCTGGTGATGTCAAGACACCCTAGCTTCTGGCTTCCCGTGTTTGCTTTATTGTTTATTTATTTTATCTATCGAGCTCTCGAGCATCCCAACTATTTCATGAATTTGGATTAAACAATAGAAAGTCATGTTTAACACCACTATCTTTCACTGTTTGTTTGGGCCTAATATTGGGAAACACAAAAAGCAAGACCTAAATAATGTTGGATTTAAATTCAAGAGACACATAATAATTATTTCGTTCAACCACCAGTGCTTACATTGCCACCTCGAGAGAACGGGGCCAAGAAAACTCTATACAGTATCTATGCCCTCTTTCTACCCTTATTTAACGGTGTCCATTGATCTCAGTGCCAGCAGGCCATGCCCTCCCTGGTCACTGGGAGAATGCCAAAAGGACTGTGCATGCGATACGGCGACCTGACCCACGCGTAGGCGCTGACTGAGTGTTTCTGGGATGGATAAAGGCAGGATGAGGGGGAGAGGCGGAGGGCAAGAGTGTGAAACGAGGGAGCTGTACAAGCAGAGGTGAGAGGGAGGTCACAGATCTCTAGCCTGTGGCCTGGCCTGAAGCCAAGCCCTGCTGGAGACACAGAAGAAAGGCCTTCCCCCACACACGCACGCACGCACACACGCACACACACACACACACACACTGGTAGCACTCTCTGCCCAGTGACTATCATGCTTTGAGTATATTCTTCATTTGATCCCTCTAAATGAGAATTCAAACTTTGTTCTTTGATACTCTTTTATGTAATATTTAGTAGTGCTTTGCATTGTATGCTCTTGTTGGGCAGTTGGGCAGCGTGGGTTACTTAAACAATTTAATATTAATGTCTACCTGCCAAATCCATCCAAAAGTGTGGTTTTAATAAAGATCTATTTAATACATAATTCTGTATTCACGCAAAATGTGCGCAAAAACATTTTGCTTTTCTAAATACATAAGACTGTGCGTTGTGCTTCTGTGGCGTGTGTATATACTGTATGTATGCCGGAGGTAGTTTGTGTGGATTTATGAGGCTGCGTTGTTGGTTATTTACAGGCACTATTTACTGTCCATAACAGCAGAGCGCTGGCCTTGTTTAGCACTACTGAAAGGGAAAGTCACCTACAGTACTGTGTGTTTGTGTGTACTTGGGTGCACAAGCACTCATATGTTGCACCCGCCTGTATTCAGACATCCTAAATGCCAGGATGATTTCAGGTGAAAGCATATATTTTCTCTCCATAAGCCTGTCAATCACTCATAGATACATTATCAGCTTAAAAGAAA
This sequence comes from Percopsis omiscomaycus, assembly GCA_027575585.1. Classification (NCBI taxonomy): domain Eukaryota; kingdom Metazoa; phylum Chordata; class Actinopteri; order Percopsiformes; family Percopsidae; genus Percopsis; species Percopsis omiscomaycus. Next base: position 20,941 of record JAODLI010067089.1, read on the forward strand.
ACACCTTGTTGTATTTGCTAAAAACACCTGACATCAACCATCCATCGTGCCTTTCCCTGCGGCGCCCAATTCTCCCATTACTGCCTGACTGAGAGCGTGGGAGGGCGTTCTGGAGAGAATCGTTGGAGCCTATACTTTCCTCGTTTGTGGTTCAGATGGCACTATCCCCCCTCCACTAAACCTACCACCTGTTTCCTTTAGAAAACCTAAGCAGACAGAGCAATCAACGTGGCACGCATCTTATCACAGCTTCACAAATTAGTGCTTTCAATTGGGGGCCTGAAGAGGGAGAAAGGGTGGGAGTGGGAAGTTGCTATGAAAGAGAGAGAGATGGAAGAAAATCTGCAAAATGAAGGGAATGAACGCAAAAATAAGAACACAAAATGAATGCATTCTGTAAGGCTGGTCGAGCGTCTGGGTAAAAAAAACAACCAATTGTGCAGTCCAGGTGTATTTACAGTATTTACCAGTGGATGGCAACAATCCTGGGCAGCAATATGTATAGTTCAGGCATGGCAAAAAATAATAATAATAACTTGAAAAAACTAAGAAAGACTCAGCTCTACACTAGGCAATACTGCTTTCAACTCTAGGGCCCTTGTGACTTCCTGGTGGATTGTCTATGTTCCAAGGTATGACCACTGACTCCCAGGATCTTCAGCCTCCTCTTTTATCTCAGCTAGTTCCTACTAAGAGACATTGGTTAGGAGATTAACACCTGGTCCACCCAATATCCAAACAATTACAATTAGGTCATTTGCAGTAGATAAACTCAAGAGCACCTTCAGCAATAGACTCATTCAACCCCGCAGTCTAAAAGAACGCTACAGGAAATCATTCCTGCCTGTTGCCATTAAACTTTAAAACTCATCTGCCACTGTCAGACCTCACCCGCCCTTGTTAGATGATTATTATTAGTCTCTATCAGCTATTCATCTCACATTGTGAAGAGCATTTTCATTTAATTGAAACTGTATTATTGTATTATTATTATTATTATTGTATTGTGTTGTGAGAAGACACCTTAATTTTCCCGCTGGGGATTAATAAAGTCATCTATCTATCTAGCTATCTATCTTAACAATAAATAAAAATGTTTAATGCAAATACTAGTCCCTGCGTCCTATTTAAAACACATTTAGTGTGCTTTGTTAGACTATGACCCACAAAAAAAAGCGCTTTGTCGGCAGGCCTCCCGACATTAACAAACCGGAGTAATGATGCCGATGTGAAAATCACACTACGCTAACGCTACAAAACAGACACCTCCAAGCTGGCTTGATCTAATTATTAATGGAAGTGGCTATGCAAGTTTGCCTCCTTAGCCTACTTTATAGGGCAAGGGCTCACCCCAACACATCCATTACCTCTGTCGTTAGACACTCTTGACTAAAATGACCAAGAATTGATTTGTCTATCTGAGACCAAGGATTAATGCTCGCAGAATCGCCTAAAACGAGAATAGTTTAGACCCGTAATTCGTGTGATTTGCCGACCCCGTCCCACACTGATTTGACGGCCACGTCCCACACTGTCCCTGGTCATTTAATGTTGAGACACACACTGTGCTTTGACCTTCTGTTGTCCTCGAGTCTTGCACAAGCTCAAACAATGCCACTTGAGCTGCGTTGGGCTGTGCTTTCAGTGCCCAGAGAGACCTTTGCTGTTGCCTGGTATTGAATTGCACCTCTCTGGAGTCTCCATTTTCGTGCTCGGAATATATAGCTGAATACTAATAAAAAGGAAAGTTGCATGGCAACTGGAGGTGGTATAGGTGCCATTCTAAGGTGGTGTACCAATTTTCCACAATAAATCTTACACATATTCCACAATAAATTACGTGTTGCGTTTATTGCTGTATTTCACCTGTCCCTTTTCATCAGAAGGACGTACACAGCATGTTTGAAGGGTGGCATTCTCATGTAAACTAACAGTCTCACATTTGAATGTCAAGAGAGCTGGGACGCACCACATTATAATACACTCTGTTGATTCCTTTGAGCACATAATGGAAGTATGGCAGGAGATATAGCTTAATTAGAAGCGCAATAAGGGCTAAAAAACAACAGTGTCTGTCCAAGCATTCGCTGTTGTGTTGTTGTCCTGTGAAACCAATGGTTCTTTTGAACAGAAAAAAAGGATTTGGGCTTTTGTGATTTTGTGAGGATTTGGTCCTGGCTAAATATATTGTGTGACAGTATATACACATGTTGTGAATGTGATTGTTCAGCAGTGGTCAGAATGGGAGAATATATACAGTATATTTGATTCCTTAGCCTCAAACAAGCCAGGCCGTGAACTCATGTCAATGTTGGGCCTCTGACAAAAATTTCCCACTGAACTAGACTGATCTAGACTTGTGTGTGAACGTGTCCATGTGTGGAAAAAAGTGAAGGAATCAGAATTGACTTGAGCCGACACATCCGCAGGGGCACACCGTCCCCTATTGAACACGCACACCTCAGCCTCCGCTTGAGCCTTGTACTCCCAACACCTGTTACCAGACACCACCTGCCACCTTCTCAGACACACTAATAGTGACAGAAACATGCCTCACCCAGAGTGGTACACACACATCTAGACACACAGAGACCCCAAATGAACCTGCTCCAGATGCCAGTAGTCGAAGACTTCCATGGAGGTGAAAGCTAAAGGCCAAAACAGAGAGCCGGGTCAATAACGAGAGGGGAAGAGCAGATGGAGAGAACACAAAAGATACAAAGAGATGACAAGTCAATGCAAAAGAGGTGCATACCGCTCCCTCTAATTGGGTGATCACATCTACGGAAAAGTGTGTGAAGATTCATTTAATCTATTCACCAGCAAAGTGGTGAAGCAATACCATAATTTCCTGTTCGCCCTGCAAATTCTATCATAGAAATACCTTTTGGTGCATGCCCCTCCCACACCTGAGTACTGAGTGTCTGGCACTCCCTACTCCCTTACATACTGAAACTCATAGGCTCACGTTCTCTACCCCTCCCCCTACAGCCTCATGCACCTTCCTGCACAATAGTGTTTCAAAACATCATCCTGCCACTAACCACATCATCATGTTCTTTATCACCGCCAAAAGCACATTTATCTGTAGATTATACAGGAACCTACAGCAAATATTCCACTGCTTGTTAATCGCTGCACTGAAGTCGGAGGTGTGTGTCTCTTTCTCATTAATCTCCTGCTTAATTACAGAGCGACCACATATACAGTAATCCTATCCACTAATGAGGCCCTCACTCTCTCTCTCTCTCCTCGATCCAGTATCTCTCTGCCCGTCTCTCCTTTTGGTAATTCCCACACCGCTCCGATTTGTCTCTTTGTTTCTCTTTACCTTTGACGCCTCTATCGCTTTCTCTCTGTCTCTCTCCGCACTGTAAACATTATATAATAACTCATCCCTCAGCCTCCCAGAGTGGAAAAGAATAATAGAATTCATGCAGAGATAATAGTGGTGTAGCAGCTCCTGGGCTAAAAATGAAACTATTTAAATGGATCAAAACAAAAAAGCTTGAATATTTGTATTAGGAGGTTGTGGGTTTTATTAATGATATTCGCTTCAGGGACTAGAGAGGCAGCCTTAATTGTGACTTAATTTAGTTTGCTTGCACAGTGCATTACTTTTTGTTGAATGAATGCGTACCTGCATTGCTGTACTCATGTGGAGATATGACACAAATAGGACTGATAAACGGGGCATGTCCGATCATTACAAGACTCCGGCTAAGCGTGTGTCTACTGTATCTGGCAGCTGTGATAAAGGCGTGAGAGTTGGAGCTGGAGCCTCTATGTTGTCGCAGGATTTTTAGTAGTTGCTTTGCGTTCTCTGAGGGTCGACATTCAGAAGGCAGTGCGTGCAGAACGAATGAGCAGGGAATGAAACAAAGTATTGATTGCCAAGTAGCAAATGAAGAGATGAGCAAACACAGTCTCAGATACATATACACGCAAAACTGTGTGCTGAGGACAGGGATACAGGAGATATTCATGCTTAAACCATTGTCAGTGCTACCCGCCAGTCTCACTGTAACACACACACACACACTTTTATTCAGTAGCTAAGCAGTGAGGTGGTGACAAGGATGAGATGAAAGAGGACCATTTCCAGATAACCCAGATGGTTCACACCCCGCACTATTCTCTAAGAGCCTTGACAAGTGTGACTCTGCGTACAAGTGTGTTTGTATGGCAGAGATACTGTCAAGTATAAGGGATCACTCGCGGGGTGGATACGCCACGTGCCTACAAATACATTTAGGCCTATGCGTGCATGCTTGTGTGTTTCTGTGTCACATAAATGGCCTGCTCTTATCACTGTGCAAGGATTAGAGAGCATAAACTAAGCCTGAGCCGTCCCAATATCATATCAAACATTATCAACAATCTCAAGATGTTGTCCATTTTTTATTAAGCAAAATGCCCTCTCCTATTGACAATCTAGCAACGCTAATGCACCAGAGATAGCTAACACACTTGACACCACAATAAAAAAATGATTATGCTGTCAGTATGCACAGGTTTCAGGTCTGTTGTGATAAAATAAAATAATCTGTGCCACCTTCGGTGGTCCAAACTGTGGGCTCTCAGGACCCCTTAGGGGCTTCAAGTATCGACAATTGACAATGGTAAAGAATTGAAGAAATAACACCCCAACCACAATGCTGCTAACTATTCACCTACACCGGGCCATAGTCCATTTAAGAAACAGTTTTCTCCTCCTACTGGCAGAGTAGTTATGCTGTTATGTGGCCAATATAAAATAATCCTTGACTAAGAACTAATGCATATAAATAAGTTAGCCAAGGATGGGCACTTTAATAAGACTGTAAGCCTCCTACATACAGTAGGTTTAAAAGATCGCAGCATTACACTCTCATGCTAATGTTGTCTTTTAACAAGACCTGTACATTTGGTGCTCCAGGTAGAGGCGGGATTATATCAAAATGGCTTTTTGTACGGTATGCTCACTTTTCCTTGAAGCCTTTCCTTTTTGCTGTCTAGAAAATGCTCTATAACACACAGTATCAGTCAACAAGTAGACAAAGGATGGTCAGTCCGGGTTAGTAACCAGAACAAAAATGTTAACCTAGACAGACAGGTACATAAAAAAAGGGAGGATTGGGAGATATGAAAGTAAAAAAAAGCCTTTAAATCCCCCAGGGAGAAAGACACTTTTGTGCATCTGTCTCAGTCGTAAGCGGAAGCTGACACAAAAGATAAATCCACTCCCCTCAATGTCGACTAAATCTGGGACGAGAGGCACTCCCCACCCGATGAATATTTTAGCCTTGGCCGTAAAGCACTGTTTTAGCGCACACTTAAACCACTTTGAAGTTTTTTCCAAGTACATTGCTTTTTTGGGGGAGGGGGGTGGGTGAATAAATAAATAGTGAGTAAAATCCAGATAAGAAAACTTTTCATGTCACAGCGTCACTCATCACACTAAAAGACCAAGGTACAGCAGCTAGCTAGCTAGCTAAACAACAACAACAACAGTAGGCTAAAATCTTGCTTTTGAAGCCATGTTTTGATGAAAAGTAATGTACTGTGGAGTGTTTTCCTTCCAGTGATAAATGAACAGCCACGTGAGAAATATTGAAACCGATGGGAGCTATTTTACCTCCATTATTCTCAATCATAGCCTCCCTCCCTTTTGTGTCATTAAGACTTCAGTGAATGGACCAATGGGAACATCATTAGTTTAGAGTGGAGAGATAGAGCAAGAGAGAGAGGCCACAGTGCCCTTAGAGGAATGGAATGTGCCACTCAGAAGGATTTTGAGAGTATATCGTACAAATGTCTGGTCTACTGTCAGTGTCTATATCTGCATGTGCACACTCTGTAACAGTGAAAGTCTACTGGTTATATGCAATGCCAAATAGCGCCACAAGGTGGTGTCTCCTTTTTGTTGTTGTTGAGCTGTACTACGATAGTCTGACCAACAGCAAAAAGAAGAATTCCTCACCTGTAACGGGTCGTGTTGGTTATGCTGTATGGGTGTCTCTGTTCATGTATGAATAGAGAACGTAGAGCCATAAAGACCTGGCCTAATATGGTCCATGTTAAGATGTATAATTAAGTAAAATTACAGTGTGGAGATCTCCGGTTTGTTGTCTAGTGTCGACTCTGAGCTAATCGGCTATCACTGCTAACTAACCACGATCGCTAGCTCTCGACTACACCTACACCAGATCACATTACAAAGCACACACGACTGTGGTAGTAAACATTCAGGTCAATGTCATGTCTCCCCCCATCTCCATACATACAAAAAATGCACATAGCTTCACTACATATTGCCATTCAAAGTCTGTGTGTGTTCTTTCCATCCATTATCTGTCAACAGTAGTGAATTGTTTTCCTCTGCGGCGGCTCTTGTTCCAGTATGCCTTGAGATTGGAGTCCTGACCCACCGACTTGGAGATGGGAGATGGTCTCTATCACACGCTGGCATCTGACAGCCAATAATGGAAGCATCTGGGCTCTTCATCGAGGACAAATCTTACCTCCTGCCTTCCATGTTCACTTTTCATCTTCCTCTAAGACCTGAGTGAAGGATGAGGCGTCGCTCCACCCCCCCAACCCAGCCATGTCCATCAGTCTCCTCACCACGTCCTCTCCAGATGGAATTGTCTGTCTTGCTGTAAGGGTTGGCTATTGAAGGAACGCCGAGTACGCTCCCTGCCTCCTGAGCCTGCCTCATTTCCAACATCTCTGCCTATGGCCTCTGACCTTTAAATGACATGTTGCAACTCCTCAGTGACTTCTCGCTTCCTCAGAGACACCTGGGGACGGGGTTGTTGCACTATAGTATGAAGCTTAAGGAGCTTAAGTGTTTTTTTAAACTACTTGAGTTATGAGTGAAGGCCTGTGAAGATTCCTCAGTGGGAGGAATACAACATTCAGGGCTCTGGTATTTAAGCAGACACATCCGTATCACATTATTAAAAAGTTATGTACACTGCAGTTTAATGGAAACGCACTATCCTGGAACACAATGTCACAATGAGAAAAGACAAGGTGTCTGTATAGGAGGGCAAAAATTAGGCTAACTAAGACTAAATGGCAGCAAAAAAAGTGTCCGGTATGAGCCAAGTTCTCCAAGTAACCCGTCTGACTTTAGATATTTTACAAACCAAGGTAGGAGCGAGCCAATGGAAGAAATAAGAAAACTAACTGGTGTAGAAGCAGTGAGAGTCGCGAGCTGTTAATCCCTGTGGACAGAGTGGATGTGACAAAAGCAAGATTGTGTTATGTGGTCTAACAGCAGTGTAGAGGAAGAGCTCTGTGTGTGGATGGCCTATCACAGAACGATGTGGACATGGCTACCCAATGAATTTTCCTGTATCACAAGTACGGATATTGACACATTTTACTGGGATGATACTCGTGCTTGTAAAAAATACATTATCTGTACGGGATACTCGTTTCATCCAAGTATTCGGCTCATTCCTACCTTTGACCATAAAGCACTGATGTTAGTTCCAACTGCAGAGAATCACTATGAGGTGAGTGCCAGTTCATAAAGGTTTGTGGGTGGTTTCAGATAAATTAAACCCCATTCTGTTGATTACTTTTCAGAAGTTACACCTCTACAATAGCCTGAAATTAGGTTTAGTGATTCATGGGGACTGGTTCCAGGCTAACTTGAATCAAATCACAGTTATCATTTCGAACGGCACTGCGTTTTCTAGCCCGTAGCCACTGACAATGCTATTTCGAATTTCTCAAATTTAGGAAAGAGTAAGCAAAAACAGAAACAAACGCCCCCCGCCCCTTCCTCTTTATCCTCCCATTTTTTTCAGGTGTGAACCAGAAAACAAGAGAGACAGAGCTACGGGAGAGAAAAAAGAGAAGTGTTGAGAAAAAAAGGAGGGGAGAAGGGATGATAAAAAAAAAGCAAAAAATAAATAAAAAGCTGAGAAGAGTTTCTGGGAGAGAGCGATAATGAGGAGAGTTAATTCACAAAACAGGGTGTGAGGAGAAGAGATTAGTCTTTAGCAGGGTGATGCAGTCCACAGATTTTCTGCTCTGGATGCCTGTCAGTGAGGGGTTGGGCTGCGGCGGAGCGTTGAGGAGAGGAGCGACAGTTTTAATTAAGAACGTGTTTGGGTAAATACGCTTTTCCAGGTCAACCCCTAAACTGTCAGAGAAGAGCCGAGCAAACTGTGCAGGAAAGAGGAAGCGAGGAGGCTTGGCTACAAAAGGCGACATGAAAATCCTAAAATGATGAAAATATAAAAAAGGACACCATTTTCTTCTATTGTCGTATTGCTTTCCGTATCATTTCCTAGATGTATTCAGATTTTTCTTACATATTACCTCCACTATCGGCCTACCTCTGGCCTGCTGGCGTCTTCATTGTAAATGGATATAGCCTCAATCTATCTTCCCCCATTCTGTTTCCTCCCAATCTCGCTGTCACTTTGCCTCACTGATATTCACCTGGACTGTTTGCTTTATTCCCACATTTCACCCAATCCTTCTCCTGTTCTGTCTTCATTTGGATCCTTCGCCGCTTTATTTTATTTTTTCATCCAACCCAGGTGTACAAATAATATATCTGTGCAATCTGGATCTGTCAAGGGCTTAGACGGCTCTCACAGGAAGTATGTTGGCTTTGCTGTATTGTTTATTAAGTATTTATTATGTATATTTTTTATTAATAATTATTATTACATCATTTTTAAATGAAGTATTTTTAAGTATGAATAAAGCAAAGGGTATAAAATATAACTCAATTAGAGTTTTTACATATACACGTACGTTGATCCACAAATACACGTTTACGACACTACTGCTTTTCCGCACCTAAAACCTGCAACCTTCAGGAGCATTTGAGGGCAAATAACCTCCCCTCCATCCTGCTCTGCTCATCCCTTTATCTCACTTGCAATCCTTCTCCATGCACTGTGCTGCTTATTGTCCCAGGCCTGTGCCTAAATGCGGCCCCCTTTCATCTTAGTTTTTATCTGTCGCATCAGTTAAGCACGAGTCTACATGCGCCACACAAAACTCCTCAAAATAAAAAGTTTGAGAGTCGCTGCCCAAATCCTCCAGATCAATGGATAACGTTTGGCAGGCCCAGCTAATGGAATACAGCTTGCGTCCTAGATTAGCCTTTTTTTCCTTCGTTTTTTTCTGTTTTTTTCTCTGCAGCTCAACCCGCCTTTAGCCAGCGTGGAGCACTAATAATGCTTTTGGGGGGTGAGGAGCAGGGGGTTGGGGTTCTTACCGTAAGCTTCTGAGGTAAAGATATATAAAGAGACTTTAAAGGATTATAGATTGATGATTTTTTTGTTGTTGATGGTGATTTGTTTATTTCTAACATTGTTAGCAAGCTAAACAGAAACACTATACAATCAATCAGTGGACAGGCACCCAAATAATTATTAGCACAGTAAGACAGAGAAAGGTGTATGATTGTGATGTGATTGTATTAGGATATATAGTATAAGTATACAACAAAGACTTTACCACTAAGACCAGGAAGTAGGCAAGCAACTCAACAAAACCTTAGTGGGGTTTTTTGTGATTACATTTGGGATTAGTGAAGAGGGAACGTGACTACAGAAGGCCCGGTTAAATCACAGAGAAAGACTTTATCCCATTACTTTTCAGCTAATGGTGTTCTTAACTAGCTCTCACATAAAGGAAGCCACCACCTCAGCTCTCTGCATCCAGATTTAATGTGCATAATCTATGTTTCTTTTCGAGAAAAGTCTATTTGTGTGCCAAAGATTGAATTCGAATGGCCCTTTCTTTGTGTGATTTGTTTTAGTAAAACCCATATGTGCGGGCATGCACTGTGTGACTGTGTGTCTATTTTGATTCAAAAAAGAACGCCATTAGAAAAAAAACGTATTCATAATAGAAATATTAGCACAAATAGAAGCCCCCTGAGATGAGAATTCTTATTTTTTAGAGGCTCCTCTAACAAATATAGTCCTACAGAATATACAAAACAAAATACAGAAAGATTTTTTGTAAGCAGCGCTCCAATCAGCACTACAGTGGAGTTTTGAATATGAGCGTCAATCATACTAAGTATATTTGTATGCTGTATTTTGTACTAATTTCTTCATGTAATGAGGAACTTGGAAAGGCATTTATTTCCATAGCTCACTTAACATAAAATTACATTACAGTATATAAAATAGACAAAAGCTGTACAGTAAAAAAGGCTGTAGACAGTAAAAACAGCCTGTGAAAATGCCTGGTCAATTAGATTGCTTGCATTGTTAAAAAATGGCTAAACTTGAAACTCTTCAAGCTTGTCTCACTCAGGTACAAAACCACTTAAGTTTTTGATACCGGCCCAATCAACTAAAACACTCTTCACAGAAGTGTCTGGTGTTGAGTGTTAATAGTAAGGCCGTTAAAGAAGAAACGTGTTCATATGAATGTGAACAAGCTTAAAAAAACAATACACAGACAAGAAATGGATTTACACTATTTGATATGCAGAGCCATTGTTGTGGTTTTAACTGTTTAATTCTTTAAATCAAAGCACATCACAGTGCCTATATTTCTTAATGAAATTGCAGTGCAAGTACTGTTTTAAGTGCTGTTTATGAACTTCATTATTTGTTAAGACGCTCAACATAAATGTGGATGATTTGTTGTTTCTATGCTAATTCACTTATTGAATTCAGTGCTGATACATTTGATTCAGCATAGCTAGACAAAGGAACATGCACCACAAACAAAGTAACACTATATGGAACACCTGTGAAACACACCTGTGACATTGTTGACTAATTGTAAGCAAGGTGGGAGAGTACGACATTTGCTCAGGTGCGCAATACAGCGCACAAAGCTAAATGTGGTACTCACACAGCAGTCTGACAGCTGCATTTCATATAAATGTAGTTTTTCTGTAGTATACCATAGGCTTTAGTGATAGAGGACTTTGAGTACCTAGCACTATATATGTGTAATGATTATTATTATGATGATGATCATTGATGGGTGTTCTGTAAGAACAAGCCCTAGCGGTTCTAGGCAGCAGTCGAATATAGTCTTTCTGACTGAGGAAGGTTCCTAACTGAATGACCCAGAAGTATCCAAGTGGCAGCCATGATAAGAGCTGGCTGAATTCTCTAAATGCTAAGAAAAGGTGCGTCAATGCTTCCTTTCTTATCTCTTTTAGTATAGGGTACTCTGGACTGTCCTTTACAAAAGGAAAGGAGGAAAAGGAAAGCCGTCCCACAATTTTTTGTGGCAGCAACATTTAAAGCGATGCACCATTCGGCTGTTTATGTTAATGTTGAGAAACAATCAACATGACCGACAAGGAACGCAGATCATTATGTAATAACACAGAAGTCTATCTTAGTCAATAAGTCAATAAGTGGACAGAGCAACAATTCTCAATGTGACAACCATTTTGTTTCACTTGTGTGACTGGTATATTCCTATTTTCCATTATTTATTTCAGTAATATTTAAGTAATATTTTTCAACGGGTTGTCCACGTTTATATAGACTCCATGAAACAACATGGTAAGAACAAACGGGGCGAAGTTACCTATCTAATAGGCACTTTAAGTAGTCCATCTTTGGAGCATTGTAGTTTCACCACGCCAGACCCACGCCAATAACATCCGCCGTCGCATACAAAGCCTAGTGTAAGTCTAGTCGGATTCTCTTAGCACCACGGTTATCTTTTCTTAAGTCATTATGAATTCTCCTTCACATCTTTCCCTGACTTTTTCCATCGAGGTCAAGGAAAAGTCTTTAGGAAAAGAAATAGGAAGTAATTTTTTTTTACTATTCGACTGCAGCCCTAGTGTTTAAAAAAACCAACATGACAACGACTAACACTGTTGAGACGGTCTTTGTTGAGCTATAACTTTGGGCTGGTAAAATAGAGAATGGGGAAGGAGCGAGTGAACAAAAGGAGACCAAGTGATGAATGATGAATAAGCAAGGTGTGAATGTACAGTGCAGCTTCTGCTAACTATGAAGGAATTGAGAGATACAGTAGGAAGGGGAAATGAAATGGGGACGGTGAGTGATTGGTACACAGACAGACATGTTGATAGAAAAAACAAACAAGGACAGACAGAAGCTGAAATAAGATTTGAACCAAAAATTTGGTTTGGAGTTCAGTCCACATCCTAGACCACTGGTACTGCATGGGTTTAAGTATGTGTGTGTGTTGCAGCCAAATCTGACTTCACATGCACCCGAGAGAATATGTACTTGAAGGATGCTCTGTGTGTGTTTGCCAAATATGGGCTTTATAGTCAAACCAACTCATTCCCAGAATATGGTGTAGAAGCTGTACTGGCTAAAATGATTTTCCATCTGGACCTGGACTGGCTGGGCGATGCTTCATTTCTTGTACAGTCTAGTTTACAGAAACATTTTTCAATTAGAGATGATGATTCCTAACTGTGGTACGTATCCTTCCACTATTTAAAGCATTATTTTTCAAACTTATCTTATCTTAGGTTAGTCAGAGGAATTACAGCAACACAAATAACCAGTACCCAAATCTTCCCTCCCGCTCCAATTAACAAAGCTTTCACTCCCCAATGGAAGAAGGGAAGTGCTGTTGACAGTGTGGAACAGAAGTAACGGGAAGCTAAAAACAGGTGCGATAACAGCTTGGCTGGCTGGTCTCCGCCATGTCTCTCTCATCTCTCTCTCATCTCTCTCTCATCAATTCACCACACCTTCACGTACATGATCATTTCTTGTCTGGGACTTCTTAATTAATGGTGCTTTAAAGGATTTCAGATCGGCCTTCCCCTGCTAGCAACTCGCAACTTAATCATGTTAGTTTATCACATCACAAGCTACGTCTACATTAAACGTCATCTAGCTGACAAGTAGAGGTCGGGATATAAATACTCAGTACTTTGTCCCTGCGTTGCTATTGTCTATATTTCTGTTGTGTTGTGGGATTTGCAGTTTGAGGCTGTCTTGGTCTTCTTTGTTATTTTTTTGTCAAACGAATTTGACCAGCATTAGATATAGTTGGCATTTAGTCACAGCAACAGGCCGGCTGGCTGAAGGCATATACATGGATTGGATACATGGTCATGATACCATGCCCTGTTATAAAAATAATCCTTCCATGTTAACTGATTATTGGCTGCTATTCAGACTGTGACCTTTCAGTATGATGAACAGTCATCCCGATTTTATCTCTCAAGTAAGGTATCAAAAATATATTTGACACCTACGTCACACACCAAATATAGATCATAGCGTGCCTTTCAATAAAGCATTTATTAGGCTTGAAATCTAAAGAACGATGTTGTGACATCTATCGCAAAACAGTGAAATAAAGATTTTGTGTCTGCGCCTGCTATCTGTAATTTCCGGAGTAAAATACCACTCATAACAGTTTAATAACACGTAATTGGCAAAATTAGTAAGGAGAAAGGGCAGACATTATGACCAACAGTTATGGCAGAGGAAAAAAGAGGTTCAATTTGAAAAACTGGCAAAAGCAAGAATGACATATATACTGACATTTATAGACAAGGAAAAGCTGAAATTGAACTCAGGGGAAAAATGGGTATGAAGTCCCTTTTCAGTTCTGTAAGCTAGTGTTGACAGGCATTGACAGGGTTCTCTTTGGGCGTGTCAATATCTTGCTTTCACACTACCATTCCCACATTTTGATATTTATTATACATACAAAATCCAGGTTACGTAACCTCTTGTCGGTGTAACAAATAAGACTTCTTCAAATAAAGAATGTCACTCCTGTTCAAAAGTAAAAAGATACATGCTATACTCGCTGGCTTCGGGGTGTAGTTCACATTCAAGCTATATAGACGCAAAGTCCAATACAGGCTATACCACTCGCCGTTGAGGGAATCAACATTCTTTCACCCAACCTCTCTCAACCCCAATCAGACCTGTAAGCCCAGATACCCCCCAAACCAATCAATCAAAATAATTAAAAAGACATCACCCAAATGTCAATGCGGCATAATAAAAGCTTATTAACGGCGAACGTTTCTTGCTGTAGCAGACAGATGTTTGTTACGAGGTGTTTATGGGCCTGTAAAAAGAAGGGCGATCGCTAATTGAAGGACTGATGGCTTTTTTTTAAAAGCCTTTGCCAATCATAGGAGAGGAGAATGATAATTAAGTGATTTTGCCCTCAGCAATGACTAATGAAATTCTTGCCTTAGATTATGATTTTTGGGAGGGAGGAGGCTGTGAATGACAAGACAGTTAATGGAGGGTTTTGGGGGTGGGGTCTGGCGCCCGGTGATACATATTTGGAGCACAATGTCCCAAAATCCTTCAGATAGTGGCATTGTGGGTCATTGTAGGCAATATGACATATAATAATATTGTATATGCCCCCACAGACATCTTCCATCGAAATTGAAGAGAGAGGGTACTGACGAAGGGAAGAGGAGGGGGGTCAGAGACAAAGAGAAACATGATGATAATAATGATAAAGAACAAAGTGCTGGGGCAAAGGGAACCTCTTATCAAAAAGCGAAAGTGTTTCGATTCAATTTGATTCACCAGACCTATCATGGTCATCACTTTTGCAAATTGCTGTTCGTCTTGACGTGGGCCCAGTGAAAGGACAATTACAATTACAACGGCTATTTAAAAATAATATAAGGGAAGCCGCAAATTTACCCTTGCATAGCTCTGGGTTTACCTTGACAATAAAGACATACCAATGCTGTCTCTCTCGTTTTCTCTCACAAGCACACACAGGCACACATACATACAGACAGACAGAGGGAGCATCTCTCTTTATAATCTAATCACATCCCCTATAACCCATGGGGGACTTATGTTTTTAAATAGCACTTGTTAATAAAAGAACAGCGTGATACGTCATGAAAAATTAAATAAAATAATGCCCCCGCATTAAAGAGGCTTCGGCCATTCTGCGCATAGAAACGGAATGTGCTATTGATCCAAAATGGAGGGCATGACTGAAAGACAGTTTGTATTAGCCCAAAAATCCAGGTATGGAAGCAGAGGGGTTATTTTCACACGACATGATATTGACTGCCTTTACCTATGCTTTGGAATATTATCACCTGTATAATATCACGTCAAGTAATTATAATAAGAAATAATGGGATTACGCGTGGTTATGACAGGTTTTTATGATACACAAATTCGCAATAACAGCGCTGCAGAGGCTAAGCGGTACCAGTTGTGTATCGCACACGGAAGTGTCTTTAAGTGCTGTTAGCTGAACCCGCTATCATTCATACACACCAGTAATTTATGCGCGCGCACACACACACACACACACACACACACACACACACACACACACACACACACACACACACACACACAC
>JAODLI010067110.1:0-14586 GCA_027575585.1 Percopsis omiscomaycus
CTCTCTCTCTCTCTCTCTCTCTCTCTCTCTCTCTCTCTCTCTCTCTCTCTCTCTCTCTCTCTCTCTCTCTCTGGGTACTAATGAAATGCTCCCCCACTGGAATGGAAGTCAACATGGCCAAGGTGCCTAGAGAGGCCTGGAAAGCACATTGGGACTGATATGGGATGTTGGTACCATTGATGGTGGCATTTGTTATCAAAAGAACATTTTAGCTCACGTATGGAGAACATTGTTTTGGCTTATGTATGGTAAAGAGAGTTCAAACAGTCCGCGGTTTGAGGTCCAAGTTTGAGCCCTCGAATGATCACATGCAGTTGTGGGGATGCTAAAAATGTGTTTTATGCCCCACATGTCACCAGTACAGTTGAAAACTCGCACTCAAGAAAGAGGGAGGAGATACACAGAAATACACGGGGGGGAAACTCGTCAGGTGTCAGGTATGATCTGAAACCTCACGCATTGTACTTTCGCTACTGTTCGGTGCTTGGTGTAAACCTGGCGTGACCCCCGACACTTTAGTTGTCCTTTATTTGCTTTTGCTGAAGTTGGTGACCCTACTACCTTGGGCGCCTAGGACCACTCAGTGATCTCCCGATTGCACGTGAAGCAGTGAACAAGATTTAGTTAAGGCATGAATTCCTACCGAACAACCAGGAAAAAATTTGATATATTGATATTTGATATGCACTGCACAAAGCACCGACATTACAAGGGATTTTTATCTATCTTTGAGAGTAACACATAGATGGATTCGATGGGAACCGGGGCATTAGAGATTCCTGATTCCAGTGTAGCATTTACGGTAACGCTAGCTGCTCTGGTGCTAACATACCTGCGGATCACTATGTGGTAGCATATTTCTGACGTGTACAAAAAGTACCGCTGTACAAAAGTAAAAGAAAGTTCAACTGATCCAGCAGAGGGTTTCACAATTTATTTTATTTATTATCCAAGTTTCCTGCCATTAGACATGAGGAAAAGCGTAGCTGGAGCATTATACGGAGTCGGTTTTGCTCTCCGCTCCCGAGACTGACGGCAGTCTGCGATTAATAAAGCACCTTTATAGTTGGTTGCCTCATAAATCCTAATATGTTTCATAAATGAGTTGTTGCACCGGTCGTCTCTCTCAGAAGCGCTCCCCGTGTTCATTTGGCTGTGTGACTGCAGACAGATTCATTTAGCAAAGCCCTCGTGCCGGTACCGGGCCTCTGTCAGGACCAATTCCAAACGCCACAGAGTCACTGTTACAGGATTACAAACCCTGCGTTTCCCACTAATCCATCATCGCTGATCAAATGTTGTTTTAGCTGCCTTGGTTGGGACCTAGGTAATGTATGCGTGTGTGTAGCTTGAAGATGACATTTGAATATATGCGTGGGGGGATGCTTATACATCTCTGGTTTGTCCCATTTGATCACTGCTAATATGGCTCCTACCGCTTTCAAACCGTGAAGCAAAATGATCGTTAATTTTGTGATGGTGAATTATCAGTGTTTACCCAGGGACGTGTTGGAGGATTAGGGAACAAGGACTTCGAGCAGGCTTAGAGTGTCTGGTTACCTAGCAGCTTGTTTCTTTCTTCACAAAGGGCTTGAATAAATAATAGAAATACGAGACAAGTTTGATAAAACCATTAAGCATAAGTCAAGAGTCAAAAAAAGTAAGATAAGTGTATTAAAATCATTAAAATCATTCTTGCTTATGATAACTTAGGGTCCACTGCCAAAGCAAGTTCCCCAGTGAATTTTCAGTTTGTGACAGTTGGGAGGGCCAGGGGGTCTCTTCCTTTATCCTCGATATAAAAGACATTTTCCCTGTTCGTCCAGAGGGTTTAGTGGCACGGAGCCCGCGTTGCGGCCTTGCTCTGTGAGTCATCAGAATAAATGATGGCGGCCTGGCTACGCTGGCACCGGCACGACACGCTAGATTTGCCATGGAAATGTGCCGTGGAAGAACCTCAAAGAGGCATCAAGGTCTTTTGCATCGGAGGAGAGAAATGAGTAAGAGGGGATGTTTTGGGGATAAATACATTATGCGTACGCATGTGTGTGTGGTATACCATCACAACACCACATGACATCTATTCTAGTAGTGTTTTTGCCTGTCTTGTCTGTCAGATTCTTTGCTTTGTTTTATGATGACATTTCATTCCCCTGAAAAACGCAGGAAAGAAATTGAAGCTGTAAATGTGACTCGTGTGAGATCCACTTATTTCACGTCCTGCGCAAAGCAAATTTAAAGACTTGATTTTCTCGTGTCGCCAGTTCAGTGTAGAACTAACTGCTTTATATCAAATGCAACCTTTTTAGACAAGCTTAGGAAGAGCTTTGAGACAAGAGCCTTGTCAGAAACATGCTTATTTGTTTATTTCTGATGGATGCCTGTGAGCCAGTCAGTATTTATTACTTGCATTACTTTATATTAAATGTAGTCAAAATGTATTTTTCAAAGATTAGATCTGGATTCAGGGCAGCCTGGTAGTTCTAGTGGAATACGTGTGGCGTGGAGAGAGTAGCCGAAAGAACGTCAGGCTGAAGCAGGTAAGCGGGAGTGGAGCGGATACTCCCTCGTGGTTTTTAATGTACAACGTAATATTCAAAACCACACTGACAGCATGGCCGTAAGCAAAACACGAATACGAATAGACAGTTGCACCCCGGTCGTGACATATAGTAAGTATATTATTGTTTACACTGTAATATGATCAGCACCATTCTGTTATTTTGTTTTGTATTCTGTCTGGCTGTTTGCTGAGTAAATTATTTTCCATTTTTCAGTATCGTGAATGTGGCAGTATTTACAACTTGGAGCCTCAGCGGGTATGCTCTTTAAACATTTGAAGCTGTATGCAAAAATGATTAATGTTTGTTGGTTTTGAACAAATTTAAGAAGGAATAGTCAATCAGTTTTGGCATTTATTTTGAATTTAGGACTGAACTACCAGTTTAAACGACCTGGTATGTGAAAGTGTCGCATACTGTAACTGTCAGCCGTCGTATTGCAGAGAGATGGGCTGCCGCTCAACTTGTCAACACCCTGCTATGTTCCAGTAGCCAGGTAAAACTATTTAGATTTTCCAAGCTCCGCCTCTACGATTGTCCCCTGCACCCGTCCTTCTGGAGTACGACCATCTGCTCGATTGTGTTTTCAGCACAACCGCCAAGGAGCAGTCCTGAACAACACACAAACACCGATGTTTCGGCTGAAACAATTGGGACACAGAAAATGTATATAATTTCTATGGTTTTCCAGTACCAGGCTTTTGTCCCACCATCATCTAATCAGAAAGAAAAATGTTTGACTGGGATTTTCAAACACAGGAGCTAGCAGATGGCTAGGTTTTCAGTTGAAAGTTCCCAGACTGAAGCATGTAGCTTACAATATACCACCCGTTTTTTGAGTGTTTACTGTGTCGGGGATAGGGAATGAGGTCGCAGGTTGGGATTCACTAATGCATGCACAAGAGTGGAAAAGAGTGGAGCTCCTGTGGAAGTGTAATGTGGACATAATCCCTTCCAGAGGGTTATAGCTTGTGGATATTTATTTTTACTCCCATACTGCTCTCTGGCTGTGATGTCAAACTACCTTACCCTTGTTTGGCACGGTACAGGCCACATTTAATCATATTACATGCCCGGCTCTGACCTCGTCCCACCTAAAAATTAAATACAAATACTGCCATGGGTTTATTACCAGTGTATCTGTGCCGTTGTTTGTGTTTCACTGACCTGCTGTGAACCTTCGCTTATACCTGTAGATGTGTTTATACCTTGTATGGTTTATTGTAAGCTTGTCCTGGTGCAAGGTGTTATGACTCACAGTGTTTGTTTGTCTTGAAAATTTGTTCAAACAGCCAAACACAGCGAGCGGACAGTGGAATGAAAGCTATCGAATTTTGCCTCTCTCTCTATTTTTCTCTCTGTGTATTTGCGTACGTATATTTGTACATATTTCCTGCCAATTTGCATGGTGGGTGCGATAAAAACCTCACGGCCACGGGTAATTAATACATCAGATTGTGATGACGGAACACCAGGTAGGCGTTGTTCCATTAATCGCCGTCCTGTTCTGTTCCAGTATCTTCCATCTCAGCGTTGCTCCTCACTGCTTCTAATTAAATTGTTCTATCTATCGTTTGCGTTCATTACTCAGGCAAAACCAATCAGCTGCCTGCAGCTAGGCCGAGGTTATGAAAAAGGGGATAATTATGGGTTGAGGAACACACCATGTGGTCGGCCTTAAGTGCACACTTTGCTTCCTCAAGGACACATTTGCATGAGGTTGTGTATCTCAGTGGAGAAATTGGGGCCTCTAAGACCTTTTGGTTGTAGTTTTGAAGCCATACAAAATGACCCCCCCACCAAAGTATAGCAGGGACTTTACTTCAATTAACTAGCTATATATCTGACCGACTATAGATAGCCAACTATAGCTAGCTTGAGCCATATAAACACAATAGGGATAGCAAAGCTCGAACCTTCGAAACAGCAAGTATTGTTTTATATTTTATTTGTTTTGGTTTTGTTGGTTTAGAAATTCTCTCCTATTTTGAAACATTCACACGCCAACTGTGATGTATAAAACCATGACACTTGTTCTTGTAATGCTGTTTGTAACTTTGTGACAAATCCAGTGCCGAAACGCAGGTGCAGTTTTAAATTTGAACCACAGACCCCAATCTAATTTGTTGCTTTTTTTGTCTGAAAACCTTGTAGGCCTACACTGGCTGAATGAGGTCAAACTATTAGCATTCATAGCCATTCACACTCATGAAAGCATTTATATTCCATCCATGTTCTGAGTTGATATAAGATGGTGTTTAAGGTTGATATTCCCTGGAAAATTACATCAGCGGCCTACAGGTAGTGGTGTGTGTTAAACAGCAGTGGTTGGTCTGCCAGAGATGATAGTCCAAACTATCACTGAGTAGAAAGCAAAAAGCCAATAGAAAGTTATTTCTAATCAGTTACTGTAGGGAAAATGACCTAATCCGGAGTGCTAGCTTTTAACAGTTATACCAGCAAATATAAATTCAATCTGATTGTATATTTTTAAGGACTACTATGACAATTTTGTTGGCACAGTAGTCCGAATGCATGTCCGTGGGTTTCTCCATTCCTAGAATAGAAATGTGTCCTTTAAAGACCCGCCATACGTTATCTGTCTGTGTGCAAGGGGTTTGAAAGCCAAGAGGTCCCTGCAGGAGTGATGCCAGTTTAACTCAATGGGCTGGGAAGTGCCTCTTCCTGGCTAACCATTCCATTTAGATGCTCCCCAACAACACTCGCAACTACAAAGCACTAGTAGGTGCATTTGAAGTTATGAGGCCAGCTTTGCACTGAAAAGAAATGTTTGGAAGAAAAAATAAGGGCCACGGATGGTGGTCATGCGGCTCTGTGCAACCTCGTAGCTTGCCTCCTGGACGGCAGGCATAATAACTGCCACGTAGCACTGATACAGGGCGGAGCTGCTTGCTATTTTGTCTAAAAGTGATATTAACCCTTTCACTTATAGTGTATCTTACTATAATTACTATAATATACTAATTTATCTCCACTCAGTTCCATTCTTTCTTAAAAACACACTTTTAGTACCTTTTGTAGTCTATGACGCAGGCCTTTCCTGTTTGTTTATACATGATACCAACCTGACACGCCAGATGGTTTGTTACACAGAACAATCTAGGAAGTCGTCTTTGGAAAACTGTTTGGAAAAAGGCAGTCACTTTCAAAAAATACTTGGAATGCAATACAGGGACGCTGATTGGTCCAAACCACTGGTGGCTCGGCCACAAGCACATGAACTTGAAGCCTGGCAAGATGGATTCTGATCTGTGATCTCACAAATCCAGCAGCCTCGCAGAGCAAACATGATACCTCTATCAAATCAAATCAATCTCACGTCTGGTCAGCAGGGATGCAGTGGATCCCAGCGGCAGTTGGAAAATTGAAAAACAAAAACGACAAACATATTATGCTCATTAAATACAGTGGCCAAATGTCATGAAGAAGTTGCGGAGAAGTCCCGTTGTGTTTCGAGAACACCATCTGCGCAGCAACACGGGAGAAATGAAAAGATGCGAGCACAGCTGGACCCAATTTGACTTATCAGATGTTCTGTGAGGTGCAGCGTCGTTGGCAGCTGAAAACACATGTAAGCACACACAAGCACACACACACACACACACACACACACACGTTGGCTAGCAAACCTTCTTCCTCGTGTCGGTTGGACAGTGCAAGTGATGAGAGAGAGGGGTGATAATGGACTTTTCTTGTCTGCTCCGTGTCACTCTGTGTGTGTGTGTGTGTGTGTGTGCCGGGGGGGAGGGGGTGGGGGGTGGAAGGATGATAGACCTGATGATGTGTTTCAACCTCAAGAGAAAGAAAAGAGAAAGAGAAAAAGAGAGATAGAGAGAAAAAAAGAAGGAATTAAAACCATTCAAATAAGAGAGAAGTAAAAAAGAAGGAATTGAAACAATTCAAATAAGAGAGAAGTAGAAGTATAGAGATGGCAGGAGAGGAAGAGGGACAAGGGAACAAGAGAGCGCTAAAGGAAGAGAGAAACAGCAAACATGAGAAGCTTTTGGGAGAAAAGAGAGTAGATTCCAACACTCTTTGGCTCATATGCCAACAGAACTAGGGTTGGCATGGTGACAGATTCATGTTAATGAAGCCAACTCCCGGGGTCACGCCCACCACTCCCTCGCAAACACACACACACACACACACACACACACACCCCTGTCTCTGCCCCTTATCCCCTCTGCCTTCCTTGTCACCCCCTCATCCTCCTCCAGTCCTCGGGGGCAAGGGGAGGAGCGCGGGAGAAGGAAAGAGGATGGAGGGATAATCTCTAACTCGTGGAAGCATTAAGGAGCCAACATTAATCACGGCCCCCTCAGCAACAGGAGAGAGAGAGAGAGAGAGAGAGAGGGGGGGAGAGAGAGAGAGAGAGAGAGGGAGGCACACAGAGAAATAGAGAGAAAAGCGTTGTCGTCTGATCTATTGGTCACTTCATCTTCTGGCTGGCTTTCTCTCAATGTGCACTTCGTTTATCACTGCCAACAGTGTCTCCTGTCTCACTTTGCAAAGGAATTCGGTGTGTGTGTGTGTGTGTAGGATTATCTCTGTCTGTTGGCCAAGTGTGTGTCTTTGTGGATATTGTTTGTGTGGATGTGCCAGAGAGTGTGTGTGTGTGTGTTTATGCTATGGGCATGGTCTTATTGTAGTGCATGCGCATGTTTGTATTATATGTACTCTGTGTGTGTGTGTGTGTGTGTGTGTGTGTGTGCACGCCACCATCCCAGACAGAGACAGATGGGCTGATTCCCAGTGGCTACACGTGCTTGGTCTTTGTTAAGATGCTCTGCCAAAGGGGTCTGGACCTAAAGCTCTGTCCCAGCGGCCGCCGGGGTTGCCGGTTCAAAACCCCCGCCTGCTGTTCCTCCTGAAACCAGCGCAGGTCGGGGCAAGGCCCCGTCCCAACAGCCGGGCGCGGGGAAGGGGTGCGCTCAGGGAAAGTGTGACAGTCCTTCCAGAACAGATGAGGACAGAGTTTGTGTGTTTGGTATGCTTGACTGACACACGCACACGCACGCACGCACACACACACGCACACACACACGCACGCACGCACACACACACACACACACACCTGCCAGGGCTCCAGTAATCCTGTTCTTGTGCTGCTCAATTTACCCATCATCCACAACAGCTGTCTATCAAAACCCACAACAACAACTTAAATGCCATGACAGTCTTATCAGCCAGCAGGCGATAACATTGGTGTAGCTCGGGGGGAAGGTAAATAAAAAGAAACTATAAATACAACTTTTCAGCAGAGGGTCAAAGATTGAACTTGTGTCCCAGTTTGGTGTTGATGTTTTGTCTAGTTCGTCCCTTTAGTTTCGGGGGCCAGGGCACCATGTATTAGGTAGTCTAGTGGTCTAGGTGTTGGACTCCCAGCCGGAAGGTTGTGGGTTTGAGCCCAAGAGTGCAGCATCCTGTAAGCACCCTTGAGCAAGATGCCTAACCCCTACCTGCTCCATGTAACAGCATCATGATGACATGATGCTATTACATGATGCTACTGATAGCATGATAATTGTAAGTCGCTTTGGATAAAAGCGTCATAGCGGGAGGGTTTGATGTGATGCTATAGCTGGGTTTACAGCCGCGTTGAACACACACAGCCATGATGTAGGGAGAGTGTGACGTGTTATACGGTCCACCGCACACATACACGCACGCACGCACACACACCGCCCTTCCACAGAAATTTGCTAATTTTTTTAAAACTTCACCCTCAAGCCCTTTGAACACCAAGGACAAGAGAAACACGCAATTCTATTTGGCTGGAATATGTTCATGTCAAGTGTTTTTTTTAATAGGAAATATAATGTTCAAATAATTACCACAATAAATACCATAATTGAGGTGATAAAGATGCAAGATGGAAAGATGGCAATATATATTACATGCAGAGGTGGAAAAAGTACTAAAATATCAAACTCAAGTAAAAGTACCGATACTTGGATGAAATATTACTCAAGTACAAGTGAAATTACCCATCTGAAAAATTACTCAAGTAAAAGTAATAAGTAGTTAATTTAAAATGTACTTAAAGTAAAAGTTACTTGGTTACATTACAAAAAAACCTGTAAAACGGATCTCTCCCATATAGTGAAAATAAGACAAGGGGTCATAAATCCAAAACTTTGTTTTTTTATTAAAGAAAAATCGACACAAATGTATAAAAATCAAGTAAAATTTAAATTACCGATTTTAAAAACTACTCGAAAAATACAAAATACACAAAAAAACTACTCAATACAGTAACGTGAGTAAATGTATTTCGTTACTTTCCACCACTGATTACATGTATATTATATATATTACAAACAAATGTCTCAATGTGGGGTCAAATAAGACATACGTTTCCAAGTTTATTTGTCAAATACACAGACAGAGCAGCCGCAACGAAAGTTGGACCTTCTGGAAATGGTTCTTCAACTAATGAAAAACTGAGCAAGTGTTTCAACCCTACTTCTGGAAGGATCTCCATCAGATTTGTGACAGCTGGTTTGGTATTAGAGGCCAGCTTTCCAACAGTTCCTCGGGTTTTGCGATACATACACACGCAATGCCATGCGTGCACACACACACACACACACACACACACACACACACACACACACACACACACACACACACACACACACACACACACGAAATGTGTTAAAGATGGCAAGATTTTGTGGAGAGCTGCTCTCTATGTTGCTAGCATAACACCGGTTCAAAAAGCATGAATATACAGATGATCTGCACTTCACCTGTCCTCACTAAACTGTCTTTTCATAGCAAACACAGGAGCAGACAGATGGCACTGTGGAGGATGTCTTAGCGTGCGCACGGCTCAGAGATGAAAAGGAAAGATAGGCCGATAGTGTAAACAAGCAGGTGGGCAACGGATTAAATGATTTACCAAGTCTGTCAATTAATGTGTTTGTTTGTTTGTGTGTTGCATGGTCTCCCAATTTCTGCGATGTGTGTGTGTGTGTACATTAAGAGAGTTCCCTAACGACTTCGGGAAGGTGAGTGAATAGGGGATGCTGGGTAAAGGTGGTTTCCATGGCAACTGCTGCTCCTGACGAACTTATTCGCTCACTTCACCTTGGCCCGTGCGGTTGTGTTTGTTTCTCGCTGCGCAGGCAAAAAGGATTTCCTGTTGAGTGATAACAATTGATCTGCGGGGAAGGAGCTCGATGCGTTCTAAGGAGCCCCAAGGAATGATGGGGTACAGCGCTGGCTTCTAACAGCCCACAGAGCGATGACCGGGAGATGAACAAATCCATCAACCGAGATTTGTCAATGAATATGTATATGAGCCGTGGAGCAGCTCCTGTCGTCGTATTCTGACTATTTATTACCACAAATGGTTCTGTCGTTTTACTTGGAATTAAAAGGACAGGGAAGTGGAATTGAAATCGGTACATCGCATATATCATCCTTACCACCCCATGCTAAGACCCAACATTTCTGCCCCAGCTCGCTATTTTAGTTTGAAAC
This sequence comes from Percopsis omiscomaycus, assembly GCA_027575585.1. Classification (NCBI taxonomy): domain Eukaryota; kingdom Metazoa; phylum Chordata; class Actinopteri; order Percopsiformes; family Percopsidae; genus Percopsis; species Percopsis omiscomaycus. The sequence continues at coordinate 10,071 of JAODLI010067110.1, forward strand.
ACAACAAAACGTGTACAAAGGTGCACGTGGGGGGAGGGGTAGAGAAGATGTGAGCCTAGGAGTGCTGTTGGGGTGCCGGTGGGGCGTGGGCTCTTGGAGTTTCAGACCAAAACAACAACGTTTTTGTATTGTATTGGTTTCGGACACAAATGGAGGTGTGTCCCTTTATGTTTCCCCTTAGCCGACTAACAACTGAATACAATTTGGTTCTGCTATCTCCCTGACTTGGGAAAAGTGACACCTTCTTTAAGATTGATTACAGTATTTGTAGTTTGTTTAAATTGTATTTAAATGACTGAGTGAGACATTGGCAAAATCTAATCTGATCTACTTGGTCCCTTTCAGCCTTCAAAACGAACTCAGTTGATTAGTCAGCATTTTTTGCGCATATGTGAACACACCAAATGAAGTCAGACCCCTCTTAAATGAACCGAACAGTCCGCTTCAAGTCCCCGTTGCAGTTCGCTTAACCTGTGCATTGCACTTAGGGAACGAAGAACACATCAAGTGGCAACTGTCTACAACGCACAGTGAAAGCTACCCATAATCCAAAGCAGGATTAAGGTCTGAGAGCTCCAGATGAACCATAGTGTGAACAGAAAGACTGAGGCCCCATCAGAGCTGAAGTGGACCAGAGAGAGAGCTAAGTCCACTTTCAAATGAACTCACAATATGAACGCTAAAAGAGTCCCTCTTTCTGTCGGTCCGATTGTTTGGTTAGTTTTAAAAGGACTAATATGTGAAAACACCCTTACAGTGGAAACCACAAATTACACAGTTTCATGATTTTCCTGGATTTACCTTCGCAGGCCCTTTTTAATGGTCTCTAGCTCATGTGAGGCTGCTAAATAATTGTCATGGAGCACACACAAAATACTGTCGATATTAGCATACTATAAGGTACATAATGAGAGCTCATAGTAATACAGTAGAGACCTAAAGTGGATGCAGGCTGTATGTGGTTGTTTGTGAGCGTGTGTGGGCAAGGGTGCAGGCCTGTGCTGTTCAAACTGTAGGTCGGGACCCACTTTTTGTGTGTGTGTGTGTGTGTGTGTGTTTGTTTTAGCGTGCAGATGGTGCTCCAGTCAATTGGAGAAGGCGAGTGGAGAGGGAGTCATTAGAGCACAATTAGCTTTGATTGCCTCAACATTGTTTTGGTGGGATGCAGCACTCTGTGAAATGGCCAAATGCTACGCCCTGCATTCCCAGTCTGGCCCTCGTACCGCTCGGAGGCTAGCATCTGCCGAACACAGGAAATGGCGTTGGCCAGTGTACATGGCCAGTGAATGCACTTGTTTCATCCGCAAACCTTTTCGGTTCGGTCCTCGCTGTTAGCACGTTAAAGAAAGCCTGCTCACCGTACAGTGACTTTTGGTAGCCTGCGTGTGTCACATGGCTAACGCCAGCTTCCTGTTGACTCGTGTTTTCTTTTCATGGCGGGAGGGATGGGTTGCTTGCTATAACCTTGTTTTAAAATACAACTGCAGTACGTTGCATCACGACAGCCGAAGTAACTCAGTGAAAGCGGTAGAACGCATACGTAATGTTGAGTCGTATCACAGACACTCCCTCCCCCCCCTTGTAAACACTCTAAGCATTCCTCTGAGAAATGTGAATAATCTTCAAGGTTTCTTTGTAAACACATTTGCCACTATTACAATGCAGATCATCTGGCTGTTGAAGACCCAGCTGTCTCCACCGAGATTGCGGCCTCGCCGGAGTGTTTCAGATAATATCTCACTATGCACACTTAATCAAGATTCTTATTCTACCTACACCCTTGATATTGGCCCACTGCATTTCTCTAGTGACGTCCTTGAAATGGTTTGTCCTATTCAAGTCTATTAATAAGTCATTCTGATTGAGGAAGCCCACTCTCAACCCTGTTTTGCTATGCGCGTCGATCCTGCATGCGTCCAAGGTTCAGGATATAATAGTAGTTAAGCCATTAGTGAATTACATTAGCAGTAATAGTCTGTCGGGTCGTGGAATTTTTTTATCTGACATTAACAGACCTCTAGAGACAATCAAGAGACAAAGAGTACATCTCTTGATGCTGTTTTGGCTAAAGACCAATTTTTCCTTTTATGAATGAAATTATTGTTTTCGATGGAAAATCGTGTCATTATTATTCAACAATTTCCCATATTGTCTCAATGACATACGTATAAAGATGTATGTATCTTAAAAGTAACAACAATAAATGACTGTACAATCCTTTAATTATTGTAATACCCTATCCTGTACTGTATCATTATTAATTGTTACAGTAGTAGTATTGTTGTTTTGCACCTATGCTCCGCTTGCTTATTATTTGCTGCTGAAACTAATTTCCCCAGGAGTACTAACAATGTTAAGTCTTCCTCTAATTAAGGTGACGTGTCTTGTGGCTTCTAATAACTCTATTGACACAGATGATTTTAATTTGCGGCTCGCCCCAACCAAGCGTAATTATAAGACATGATGCTAGTGGAGCCATAACCATGGAATTAATGGCAGTTATATATTACTTTAAATGAGACACAAACGCACATTTAACAAGCTCATTAATGAGGCCCTATTCTCGTGGTATAGGAGTGGAACAGTACCTGCCTGCATTTGACTAATTTGAATATTCTAAATAATGAACGCTAGATGTCTGTCAACTCAATAATGATTATTATATTAATGACTGTTATTTAAGTGGGGTCTGCTATGGGCCCACTCTCTACAGATGTATATTTAGGAATCGTGGACCCATTTTTAAATGAACTCTGAAGCTAGACAAACATCAAGCCAGCTGTGCAATGTTTTCTCATCTGCTGCAAGTCCTTGTGCTGTCTTTGCCAGCATGCTGTTTCCCCGAGTACAATTACTCCAGACTGCGTCAGCCGTTTGGCTGCATTTTACGCAGATTTTTAGTTTTGGTTCAGTGGATGCCGTGGCAATTTGATTTTCGATGTTTTTGGACTAGACAAATAGTTAGGCTTCTGAGCGTTGAAGCTTAAAAAAGGGATATTCTAGTTGGCCGGCTAATAGGACAACTGAGCCATTTTAGCAAAACACAATCTTAACATGCTAAAAATATTACTGTTAGCTATTATATGATCTATTGTGTATATATACTGTATACATTATGTATTATATATATATTATATGGACAAAAAGCTTGTTTTCCATTTGTGTGTTGCATCTGAATGGCTATCAGCATCAGATAGTAAAGGATCTTCTATGAAACTGAACACATACTGCTATTATTTATTTACATATCTATCAAACCGCTGTCTCAATACTAAGACTTTCGTTTGGCTTATTGTAATTTATTACAAATACTCCATTCATCTGTAATATATGGCCATTAGATGAAGGTTTTCATTTATCACTGGATGGGAAGGGAGAATCAATAGTCCTGCCAGGGATGAGAGGCTGGACAGAACAAATATAGTATGATTAATAGCATAAATATCCAAAAGACTGGAATTAGAAACATATTTAGCCAGATAACAATTTAATGCTGGCTGAGGTTTCTCCATCGTCTATAAACATTTAAAAGGCAGTATTGTTTATTTTGCTTTTAACCTTGAATGTGTGTATTGATTAAATATCCCAGAAATCTTTGCTCACAGAGGGAGTTTTTAAATATACTGTATAGGCCAATATCCCTGTGTGTAATTCTGTGTGTACATGTATACGTACATGTATACTCAGTCACACATTGGGGGGGGGGGGGGACACAGTTGTGTGGGACCTTCTTTTAGTAAAAATCTTTTTAGCACAAACAGTTTTTAGCACAAACAGTCTTTACAAACATATGTCTTCAATACAAGCAGTTTATTGTGGATCAAATGTTCATTCACAGAGGTAACAGCATACCGGGATTCTCAATCTAAATCTGAAAAATCTTGTAGACAGACGAGGAACGATTGGTCATATTTAACTCTTGGCTGACAGAAACCATAATATGGTTAAAACATAAAACAGCATGGTTTCTTTTTCGACGTCAATCAAAGATTCGGACGGGGTGACAAGATGAGTTTAAAATTCTCCAGTACAAAGTCAGGCTAAAGGGGAAAGCATGACATGGAGCTCAAGAGAGATAGGTTTAGTTAAAAGGATTTAGGAAGTGGGCTGGCCGGGCTTTGAAATACGGAGCAGGAGAGAAATAAGCGCACAACAGTCACACACATGAATATGTACGTGTATGTGTACATGTTGTACGTATCTATGCAGACATGCCCAGCCCTAACCCCTATCTGCTCCTTAATACTTGTGAATGTACTCACTGTACGAACTCACATTCGCTTTGGATAAAAGCGTCTGCTAAATGACCAAATGATAGTATGTGTGTGTCAGGGACGGATGGTTTAGCTTGGCAGGATCGTGGATCTTCTGACAGGGCAAGAGCCACGCACCACAGGGGGCCTCACCAGCAGTCTGGTCTGGGGTAAATTTAGTACGCTCTGCTCTGCGCTCTCTCTCTCTCTCTCTCTCTCTCTCTCTCTCTCTCTCTCCCTCTCGCCATCACACCAGTGCTCTC
>JAODLI010067121.1:0-14586 GCA_027575585.1 Percopsis omiscomaycus
TGTATATACTTTTTTTGGGGGGGGGGGGGGTGTTCCAGTGAGAGAGAGAGACGCACATGAAGAAAAGTATTGACAAATATGCTGAATAAGAACAAATGTTCCACCTCAACCTGGAAATGCTGCATTCAGTCATAAAATATAATGTATTATAGATACTCCACCAGAACACCTTCAAAATATACACAAGGAGGCAGGCAGGCAGTAATTTTAACTAGCTGGTTGGCTTGTAGACTCAAGCCACATGTCTGTGCTCAATTATCCATTGTCCTAACAGGTGCTAAAGTCAGACGATTAGGGAGTCCCAGTCAAAGTCATCTTGAAACTCCTCGCTGTTGCTGTGGAGATTCTTTAGGGGGGGCCGGGGTCTCTGCGCCATGGGCTGAAGTTGTACGCCAGCTGGGGAAGAGGGAGGACACACTGTGTACTGAGACATGACGTTGATGCTAAATGCGTTTCTCTTCTTCAAACAACTTCCTCTTGTAACCTGTCTGAGTACAAATGGCTACAACCATCAGGCTGGTGGTAGCTGTGCTTTTAGATGGCATTACAACAGAACATGACTGTACTGTACAGTAGGTCTTACCGGTGGTGGTGGCAGGCTGCATCAGATGGGGCCTCGGTAGGCCCAGCCCATGTTGGGGCAGCGGTCTGCGTGGGGGCTGTGCTCCATTGAAGGGGGGGACCGCCGCAGGGTAGAGAAGGGGCGAGGGCTGAGTAAGGCTGGCCAGGGTAGGGGGAGGATTGGATGTGTACGGTAGGCCTGAGGGATGGGCTCCTGGGGCCATCGGGGAGTTGCTCCCCGAAGAGGAGCCAATCATGCCCTTGTGAGTGAAGAAGCGATTTAGTGAATCACAGAGTGAGGTGAAGAGAGCTGGGTCCAGCGCCCAATCACAGAGCTCGGCTTGGCGCATGCTCTCTAGCAGGTCTGAAAGCCAAAACAAAAAGTTAATGTTTTGTAGCAATTTCTCTTTAATTATCCATTTTGAATGATCAGTTTCAAATTGTTCTTTCATAGCAGCACTAACTACTAACTTATGGATTTCAAATGAGATGAAACAGTACGGACCTGGGTGGCTGGAGAGGTCTATGTTAGCCCAGTCTAGATTACTGGCGATGCGGAAGCTCTCCTTTAAAGAGTCTGTGTTAGTGAACCAGTCAGCCGGCACCACTACCACAGGACAGAGGGAGAAAACAAAGAGTTCTTGCCGTATTCACGTACGTTTCAGCCATGTTTTACCCCTACGGCCTGACAGCCCTGTGTGAGTCTTACTGCTCTGCATGATGCGCTCCATCTCCGCAGCCGGGGCGGGTGGAGGACCAGGGTACGGCGACATCGGTGTGACGGTGGGCGTGTGCAGAGGTGTCACCTCATTGGTGGGTGCAGCCGAGGGAGGGACATCCGCTGGAAAACGCAGGGCATTTTCTTCTCACAACAGACCGTGTGCATTTAACAGAGCACAACCACACACACACACACTGAATGTACTTACACTGAGAGCACCCCCTCTCTCGCATGGTCTTAAAAAGAGATCTGAAGGAGGCGAACAGGTCTGGTAAGTGCTGTTCGTCGAAGGTGAAGCGCAGCGGGAGCTCGGTTGGGGCATGAGATGAGGCAGCAGCCGCAGCAACAGATGTGGGGACACCAGAATGGGGGCCAACAGAGACGGAGGGGACAGAATGACCGGGGCCTGACAGAGCGGAAACAGGCAGGGCGGCCGGGTAGAACGGGGCGGCGTAAGTGGGGACGGGCACTGACAGACTGGTACCAGCAGCTGGAGGGGATACAGACATGCTAGCCATGGGGAGAGATGATGGGTGGGTCGGAGGGAGAGTGGTACTGGCATACAGGGGGGTAGTGGGGAGGGACACAGCTGTAGGCGAGACGGACGAATGGGAGGCGAGGTAAGGTGTGTAAGGAGCTCGCTGATGGAAAAAAACAAAAAAACAGACATTAGGAATAACATTAGGATGTTAAGTGTAAAACACTGAGGCCAGTGTTTTACAGAGAAATGTCTCTACCTTGCATGGGGGAGGAGACAGGGAGACATTCTGGGGGGACTGTTGCTGGACTACTGCTCCCACTGGCTCAGCTTTAAAAAGCTGCTGTTCAGTTGGGTGGAGAGGAGAGGAGACGGGCTCTGGTTCTCTCCGTGCTGCTTCGGGGATCTGGAACAAGACAAGCGTGCTCTTTTAATGACACTTTGGCCTCATACGAGTGAGTGGCAGAGTTGGACCTTAGCACATACGTTTTGCTGTTCCTCCTCATCCTCTTCCTTTTCTGGGTACGGACGCTTAAGAGCGCTCACCTCCGAGGGTCCATCCATTGTCCAATAAGAACCCTGGATATATAACTAATGTTTAGCTTGGCACTTTTACAGCAAGTCAGGTATAAATCACAGGTATAAATCAATATTTTAATAAGGTATAGGAATGATATTGCATATAATAATAGTATAATAGTTTTATTCAATCACATATCAGATGTCAAACAACATCTATTCACCTTGCCAGGGTCATTCTGTGGCCGAGGAACTTTCCTGAAGCATTTATTAAGGGACAGGTTGTGTCGAATGGAGTTCTGGAATGGAGAGATAAAATGACAGCCTTTAGTAGACCCAATCTATTAAATCCTTGAAATTAGGCATTCAATCGTTCTTATCTGCAGGCCTGAGAGTTCTAGCAAAGAAACTTTACTATGAAACAGATCATTTTAAATGTTTAGGCTACTTTAAGACCCTTCTTATTTATTTATAAAGTGGTGGAATTTGTAGGTTACCTTCCATCCGCGACCAGCTCTGCTGTAGTAGGGGTAGGTCTCACTGATCCAGGTGTAGATGTCATTCAAACTCAGCTTCCTCTCAGGGGCTGACGCTATTGCCATGGCGATTAGAGTCGCATAGCTGTGAGGGGGCTTCCCTTTCGAGCTGGAGGGAGATGGGGCTGGGACAGAGAGTAGGAAGTCTCCTCGATCCTTTCCTCTGTCTTTCTTCTTGTCCCCCTCTCCTCCTCCTCTCTCCCTTCCTGACCGCAGACTGCTGACTCCCAGTTGGGGCAGCCAGTCTATGCTGGTCAGACTGGAGTCCAGGTCTGATGACATTGCCTCTCTGTCTGCCTGAGGCTAAGGTCATACGAAGTAGCACTGGATCAACAGATCTATTTACTTTAGACTCTGTCAAGAAATGCCATAGTAGGATTCCTGTAATCTAATACTGTCAACCAGACAGCCAGGGTTGTTACAAGGCTGCAAACTGAGACGCTGAAGGCTTTATGCTGCTCTTGAAACTTTTGGTTCACAAGAAAAGAGTTTGCAGAGTTCTACCGTTAGTTCTTGGTGCTCTATGGAGTCATAGTTCCAGATAAAGAAAATTACTCTTACCTCTCTATGATCCCTCCGGGCCTTAGGCCTCACACAGTGTTAATATTTGATGTCATCAGAAAAGTACAAATGTTGTGTCAAAGGGGTATTTTTTCCGTCCTTTCTCTGCCTTCATAACACTTTCTTTCTCGGTTTGTCCTTTCTTGTACTTCCAAGGCTGAAAAGATTGTTTTACTTAGCTGAAAAACTCAAAAAAAACTTTGTCGCAAAATGCTTCCTTTTTCTCTCCCTCTCTTTCCCCTACCCCTCCCTTTCTGTGTCCATGAATAATGTCATACACTCCTCCCGTTCACTGACGTCAACACTCCCTGTGACTGCCTCTGGGGGTTGGCCACACCTCCTCCTCTTCTTCTTTCAGCTTGAAGTAGAAGTTTGTTTTTCCGTGGTGCGGAGAGAATAGAAGGTCTGGGGCAGCTGTCTACAACAGTAACGTGTGCAGGTTTGCTGAGAGAATAGAAGGTCAGGGGCAGCTGTCTACAACAGTAACGTGTGCAGGTTTTCTGCCAATCACAATACAATAGACACATTTTCAAAATATCATATGTTTATTGCTCATGGAAGGGAATGACAGACGATAGTCTTCCTACAGTGAGCTGAAGAAGGCAAGCAGGCCAGTGTCAGGGGAAGGGTGGGCCAAAAGCTTCTGGATCTGTCAATAGGCAAATTTACATATAACTTAGTAATGTCGCTTAACTTAAAAGGTTATGCACAGTATCACAGTAAACATCAAAATCTTTGGTTGTGAACATCTCAGTGTGCAACAGAGTCATTTTACAGTAGGAAGAAAGCACCTCCTTGAAGTTGGGGTGTTTAGCATCTTGGACCAGCTGCAGGAGAACACCCTCTGTGGTGGTTAGGAAAGCCCCGCTCTGCTTCAAACGGGACAGGGCAAATAACCGGTCTGTCTGGCTGCAGAAGGAAACAGAAAGGGAATATAACTTGGCACCAAACACGTCTGCTAACTATAAGAGGAAGTAACAGTGGAACAAGTAATGCAGTGGTTCCCAAAGTGTGTGTGTGTGGGGGGGCAAGAAATACTCAAAATGCGGGGGCATGACAAGAAATGCAGTGTAAATGTTATGAATACCTTCTAGATGAGACTGCATCAGCCACAATATGGACCTCCACTCCCTTTTCGAGGAGGTCAAAAGTTGTACACTGGAGAGACATAATCATAAACTTAATAAATTATGATGTGCAAGTCATTCTCTTCTAGAACCACATGCTAGGCACAACCATTGTGAGAGCTTCTTTTGTGGCATCTTCCCACTGTATCCCCACTATATTTCCAACTCTACAACTAAATTAGTTAATAAGCAAAATTAAGAAGGGGGGGAAAAGGAGTTGTTCAATGAGTTTTCCAGGTTGTCCGTTAAACAATCAAAATACATGGTGTTTACTTGGGTGGGGAAAAAAATGAATGGAAAAAAAATTGTCAAAAACAAACAACCATGGAAAAAAAAAACTTGTATAAAATATAAACTTGTCAAATAAATCGGTCATATATCCTTCAAATTCAGCAACTCACCGCAATGCAGGCCTGTGCTTCTATTCCACAAATAATAGCCTGCCTGGGGTTTCCCAGAGCAGCGAGCTTCTTCTCCACTTCCTCTGTCAACATGCTGAACTTGGTCTTAGCATGTGCGCACAGGTCACCTGCACCAAGCTCCGGCACCGTGGGGCCCAAACCTTTAGGATATTGCTCAGTCAAAATGGGGGGGATGCCCAGAACGCGACTGGCCTATGAAGAAGAAAGGCACAGGAAAAATATGATTAATTCAGTTCAATATGACGTTAAAAGGTGTGTGTGTCCTACCTGAAGCAATCTGGCTGCATTGCTGACTATGTTGGTAAACTGGAAGATATTGGGTCTGAACTTTTCCTGCATGTCGCACAATAAGAGCACTGAGGCTTTGTTGGAGAGCCTTCCAATGCCTGTCACTGGAAGAGAGAGAATTAGACTAGTTAATTATGTTCTATAATTTAATCATATTTCATTATTAGGTCATTATGATATGAGTTATTTTGTCAGTTAATTATCATAATCTATTTTTTAAATAATTAGTTACATATAACTTGAGTGAAGTTATTTGTTTTATTTTTACTAAAGAGAAACAAAAAGGCGTCTTACTGTTGGTTGAGTGTTGTTTGATGTATGTCTAAAAGTCTGTCCAAATGTCCACTGGACAGGTGCTGCCCACTAAATAAAAACAAAATGACAGGATATTGTGTAACTTACACACGTTGTACATTACTGCATTTAGTACTATAAGAAACGTAGACCCTACCAGCTAATAAACAGCATGGCGTATGGAAAATGAACTTACAAATCAGTCCCCTTTCAAGGTAATGATTTTTTTACACCGGCACCTGGAATTAAAAACATGAACTAACACAACCCTCACCTCTTTTCCACTGAACAGAAACTTCCTTATTAAACACCGCCCTCGATGTCCTGTTAGCCAATAAAATGAAACGCCGACAGCTGTATCTGTTTCAGCCAATAGCAGATGTTATTTCTTGCATAGTAATGTTGAGCTCTAGCGAATCCCCTTGCTTACACACTACCAATGTGATAGTAGGCGGATCATCGCAAGGTGGCTACCTGAAGATGTCTGACAATGCTGAGTCTCCTTCAGAAACGCAAAAAGAAGAGCCTTCTGTCGCCCAAACATCGCCAGATGATTCAACCGCATCTGGAGAAAAGAAAAAAAGTAAATAAATGAGAATTCTCTATTAAAATACTCCCTAACATAAAATTTTAGCTTGTTTACACGGCCTGCTACTAAGCTACATGTAGCTTGTTCCGTTTAGGCTACATGGTACACAAATAGGATTGACTGTATTTTTTAGCCAATACGATGTAATCACAAACGTACTGTAAGCGATTTTTTGCTTTTTACTGTCAAAATAAATATTCTCGGGTATTTACATATTACTGTGGCACGTTCAGCACATTAACTGATACACATCAGGCCGATGGAATTAGATTAACTAAGCTTTTAGACTCTGATTGTCTAACCAAGGAGGGTGAAAGAAGAAAAGTCCTCTCGTTATTTTGAACCTCTATGTTCTGTTAACGAGTAGTCTACTGTAGCCTACTCCCGGACCAGCAACAAATTAACAAAAAGTGTACATAAAATGAAGGGGGCGATGAAATGTTACATAAATCAGAAAATGTGTACATAGGTGTGTAGCAACTACTTTATAATCTTGATTACGTTTACGATATTATGCATAATTTGTTTTTACCTACACATTTTTTTTAAATAGCAAATGTTATACACATTTTTTGTTACAACCAGTGGCACCTTGTGGACATTTTAAAACCCCTCTTTACTTTACAGTTGTACTGAATTTTCCAACTTCTCTGTTTTCATAGTTGATATACTGTTGAAGGCAGTCGGTGACACTCCCATAATGAAGACAAAGAAATGGACTGTTGAGAGAGGGAGAACAGTACAATCCCTTGCCCAGTTCATTGCCCGCTTCCTCAAGCTTGATGCTAATGAACAACTGGTAAGAATGTAGTGTACATCAATATGAATGTCTTCAATCTACCTTTTTAGTTAAAAGAAATGTTCCTAAATGTCCACATGTATACATTGGTCTCTTTCTTTTTATCAGATTATCTATATAAACCAGTCTTTTTCTCCCTCACCTGACCAAGAAGTAGGCACCCTGTTTGAAGTGAGTACTTCCAGGACTGTTTGTGCTTTCTGCTGTTACTGAAGCCTATTGAAACCTTATTGAAAAAGTTCAGTTATGTTTAAGCAATCTCCAGGCTACAGCAATTCTAGCAAATATTACACTAATCCAATTCCATTATGTTTTACAGCTGTATGTATTTTGTGTAACACAACTCCTGTTATTTCTTTGTGGCTTTTTCACAGTGTTTTGGCAGTGATGGCAAGCTGGTTCTACATTACTGTAAATCCCAAGCCTGGGGATAACGACAATCTCTAACTTTTGTTCCTTTCCCTATCTACCAACACACGCGTGCAGTCATGCACACATAAAAACATGCCCACAATGCTGTTGGTTTCTTTGCCAATTTATGTTTTATATGTTGTTATATGTACATAACATATTGTAAATAAATTATTATTACTATGTAACCATTATCACTGTGTTTTTGTTTCTCTACATTTAGTGCCCAAAAATTGCACCCCAAAAATAATAATAATAATAAATTGAATTTATATAGCGCTTTACAAGGCAGGGTACAAACAAGAACTACGCAAAACAGAACAAAAATGACACAACTAACAAACAAAAGGTGAAAAAAGGAAGGGGGCGTGGGGATACAGATAGGCAGAGATGAAGAGATGGGTTTTGAGGCGGGACTGGAAGATGATGAGGGACTCAGAGGTGCGGATCTCTTGGTGGAGGGAGTTCCAGAGCCTGGGAGCTGCCCTGGAGAAGGCTCTGTCCCCTTTGTAGGTGAGAACCAGGATTTTGTAGGTGATGCGGTGGGAGATGGGAAGCCAATGGAGTTGTTTTAGGACTCGAGTGATGATGAAAATATACACTCAACACACAACTTGGATTTGTGGATTTGGCTTGGTACAGCATTTGGCACTGATTTAAGTGGGGGGAGAGCCCACAGGAACATCAAACCTTAGTTCACTGTTGAATTCTGACTTGGCATAAAGGTTAGTGTCAAGTGGAAAGCAGTGTGATAAAAGGTGATTGATGCAGAGGAACGAGGGGGACTACGGGAACAGATGGACTTAGAGGGATTACACGATTCAGGATGGGTTTGTGACATAAACTCCCAAGAAGGACAGAAAAGGGAGGAGAGTGGTGAAGAGATAGACCATCACTCAGTCTCACATTTGCTGCAAGTCCCAGCCTGGAGGGTAAAGGGAGGAGTACGGCTGCAGAGGTAAGGGTCATGAATGCTCGTTCATATGGTACATTGATAGCAGACTACACTAAAGGAAAAATCCTTCTGTCCTGCTCTGTCAGAGCAGCTCTTAGAAAACTAAGCACTCATTTAGGCTGTTAGCTATTATTCTGTGGAATGACTGATATGTTATTAGGTGAGGTATCTTGTAAAATGTATAAATGCATCGCCAAGTTAGCCCCGGTGATATGCTGTTGTCATTATTCTAACAGAATGTTTTTCTTAATGAAATGTGTAAATGTGTTTATTGTAAGTCGCTTTGGATCTCACATCGTGAGATAACCACGCCCCATTCATTTGAAATAGATATATAAGTGAAATAGAAATAGAAATATAAGTGGCTTGAAATAAATAAATGTGGCATTATTAAGTATACTTAAATATATTAACTCCCCTGAAATAAATAAAAGTAGTCCTTTGAAAAATGTAATTTTAGAATATAACCTTATTTATGTAATTTTTTACGTATTTATTGCCTCATTTATGTATTTCAGGAATTATTTCATAGGCTTATTTATTTATTTATTTAATATTGACTTAAATTGCATTCCATAGTATTTTGTTTATTTCTTTACTTATATAAACTTAAAGTCTGTTAAAAACATTACAGCTGCCCATGTCATTTGATTTTATTTGTTATGTGTGTATAATACAGTTTCAAAAACCTACTAATAACAATGTGTGGTGATACAATGTTACAAAGGTATTTATGTAGCAATAATGTGGGCTCTCATGCATTCCAGTGTTGTTCCAATAGTCTTCAACTGGTTTATGGTCCTGTTGCCTTTCAGGGGCTGTGGGCTCACAGGGAGCTATTGTAAGAAAGAAAGACACAGCCGGAAGGGTTAAAGTGAGTTTCACACTAAACGCACCTCACACAAACAGATTAAATCAGATTAACAGGGATTACTTGGAAAATTTCATTTAGATCTGAGGTTTATCCATAATTTCATCAAAAAAAAAACTAATCTCACCCGTCCATCTTGTCTTCAGCTTGGGTAGAGTGGATAATAAGGCAGCGGCACACCAGAGTGTCTTAATAATTAAGGAGGGAGTTCTTCACCTGGGTCACAGGACAGTATGCCATACTGGCCCATCCTTAAATAACACACTTAGAACTGCAGGGAATTATGTAACCTCAGAATAATGCATAGAACAAACCTCAGCATTACATTATTTGGACCCCTTGCTGTAGCCACACAAGCATTTAATTTCACTATCTTATTGGGAGAATAACGGATATACATTCACTCTGGATGTACCATTTGTACGATTTCAAATTGCCTTAAACTTCAAGTGATCTGAAACAGAGATACCGGTTAACTCTTTAAAAAAAATTTTTTTTAGCAAAGGTGTTTAGCTCAAGGGATGTATCATCACCTGAGTTGGCCCAAGGGTCTGTAACAGGATACACAATAAAGCTGTCCACACGTCCTATATTCTACCACCCCTCTTGGTTTTCATTGTGTGCCCCCCCCCCCCCCACACACACACACACACACACACACACACATCTAAATCCCCCTTTGTTCATTTCTCCATTCTTGTTAATTCCAAGGGTCTACTCTAACAGATCTCAGCCTGCTCTGTGTTGTCCTGCACTTTTTATCTTCTGTTAATCTCTGACTTTACAGCCTCACTTTGTTGGCTGCCTTCAGTTTATTCTATAACCTGGCAGCTCATCCCATTCTAAAACCACCCTAAAACATCTGTTCGGCCCTTTCTGGACCATCTGTCCAACTTATACTCACTGTTCTCTTCGTCATAGGTCCACGTGCTGTTTCCTCGCCTGTCACCCACTTTCCCCTGGTTTTCTCCCCTCCTTCCTGCCACCTCCAGCCCCCTGCCCCGCCCTGCGTGGCCATGCTAGAGCGCATGTCCCGCCGCGCTCGCTCCCTGCTTTCCCTGACCTTGACCACCCTGGCTCTGGCCCTCTCCATCCTGGCTCTCTGCACTTCCTACTGGTGTGAGGGCACCCACAAGGTGGTCAAGCCCCTCTGCCTCTCGCCAGTCAAGATGAAGAACTGTGGTCAGAACAACAGTGAGGCTTACACCACAGGTAACCTCAACTACACCTCAAGAGGTCCTCTGTATCTGTACTATATCTATGGGTGGCAGAGGTGGCCTACCTGTAAGCATCCTTGAGCAAAAGCCTTGAGTAAAAGCTAAATGAATTATAGTTGAATTGTCTGTAAAATATGCACTTGATTTTACCGCTAACTTGTTCCAGAATTATACAGTTGCATTTTATGTATTCATACTGTACATGTCATGTACACAGGTTTACAGTATATTCCCATCACTGTATGCTGCTGGTTTATAAAAACATACCCCATGCAACTTTAACCAGCACATTAAACTGTAGACTTACTTGACTTACTGACTTATTGCACAAAGTAGCATACAGTGTCCCTGCTAAAACTATACCTCAAACTGATTTTATTAGACCCCCCCTTCCCAATTTCTTTTTTTTCCCCTAATCACTTTTTTTCCCCTATCACTTTTTTTTCCCCTATCACTTTTTATGGCTCAGTATTAATCTGTGCTGTGTGAACATGGGCTCAGAGGTTTATGGTACATGCCTGCTGGTCTTTAATACCTGTTTTTTTATTTTGAGATGAATGAGATTAGGTTTGCATTTGTACAGTATGCACTCTGGACTTTCCCAGAAAGAGGAATTTACTGATATATAATAGTACTTCTGCTACTGCTATGTGATTTACAAATACACATGTGGAATATCAAGGTACTCACAGAGCTGGATTTCACTCTAGAACACAGGGGCATGCTATATTTAAGACCATGGTATGATTTATAGACCTTAATCACTCTAAGCACAAACCCAATGGGTCCTATTAGATATCTCTAACACCACACACATACAGTACATAAATAGCATAGATGGGCGTTCTCTATGGTGTTGATATCACCTCTTCACAGGACACTTTGTGTTGTGTGGGTAAACATAACCTGTGAAGGTGGGCTTCACTTAGAGAACCAACCAAAATGTGTATGATGATGATGCCTTCAGGGCACCAAATGCGTTTTTTGCACTGGCAGTGTCTATTTTCTATACAAATCCTATGAAGTTCCTATGAAGACAGTGCTTTTTCCCACTCTGCTTCCCTTCGTCAATGTCACTTCTGTCTGGTCAGCCAATTCAAATCGAGGAGGGGCGGGGTTTACGATATCAACACTGTCAACAATGGCTAACACTGACAAGTCATTGAAGATCAGACGATTTATTTTAATCGTTTTAGCTAACCTTTCTAAAGTTATAGAGACTATACTACTGATGTTCACAACAAAGTAATGCGGTGCAAGAAGTGCAAAGAAGACGTTTCTTGTAAACTAGCTACAATAAGCCTTTGAGAGCAGCGCTCTGGAAGAGCTCTGAAAATGAGTTTGTGAGTGCTGCCCGTGCAAAAAATGCATTTTGTGGACCCATGCTAAATATTTCATTTCAGTCGGTGCACTTTTTTAACATGCTCTAACTTCAATCTTACTGGGAGTGGGATAAATCCCATATGAGACGTTTTGTTACAATGCAGAAAGAATGCCACACCTGGAGCCAAATCTGACTGCCAATGATCGTTTCAGTTCTGGCTAAATGACATGTTAGACAGATTTCAAAATTAGTCCAGCCTTTTCATGTCCCTTCAGACAACACAGCCAACGACTAAATTAGAAAAACGATAGGTTTTACAGGTCACCTACGATAGGTGACCTGTAAAACCTTTGTTCACTGTGAGAATACATGGCTACACTATTGGATCTACGTTTGTGTGTTCATCTGCTCCCTCTCAGTGCCATGTTCTGTGCTGTTCAACAGAGAGCCCCACTCAGATGCCGTTCAACCGCACACTGTCCCCAGCCAGGAGAGATGAACTGACCAAGATCAGACAGAGGCAGCTGGCCAACGCCGTGCACTACATCTGGGAGACGGGAGAGGACAAGTATGCCTTCAGATATTTCCACACCGGCTTCTGGGAAAGCTGTGAGAAACACAGTGACGGTGAGACTATAATGGGTACACACACACAAACACGCATTTCACCACCAGGGGGTTCGCTTCCAGTTCTTTCAGCTTATTATTAACAGCGTATTTGTATGTTCATTATTGTTATGATGTCTCTGTGTGTGTTCCTAATCTCATGTCTCAACTTTATCTGTAGGTGAGAAGTGTCGCAGCTTTATAGAATTAACTCCTGGCGAAACACAAGGTGAGCTGATGGTGAAGACATGACCTGATATGTCATCACGTACAGCACAGTTTAACAGTATTAAACCTGCATGTTTGTGAATGTCTGGATGTGTGAATGGGGTTGTGTACGGGTGTGCGTGTGTTGTAGGTGTGCTATGGCTATCGGTTGTTTCAGAGTTTACCTACATCGGCTTGTTGGGGATGGGTTTCCTGTTGATGTGGCTGGAGGTGTTGTGTGCTCACAAGGAGATGCACGCACTGAAAATCAATGCTTACGCAGCTATCTGTACTGTGCTGTCAGGTGAGAGCGTCTGTCATCATTTGAGTTTGTTTCCGCTTGAGGTAGAGTAACGCTAGCTACTCAAATCCTTCTCTATTATTTCTTTGCTCATTGGAGACTGATTTATTTCCTGCAATTCTGTGTGTTTCTCCCATGCAGGTCTTCTGGGGATGGTGGCCCATATGATGTACACTACAGTGTTTCAGATGACAGTTATTGTAGGCCCTAAGGACTGGAGGCCTCAGACGTGGGACTACGGCTGGTCATTTGCGTACGTTGCTTAGTGGCCGTGTTACATAGCTGCACTTAAATGTAATACATGCTGTGATGACATGTATCAGGTCTTTACCTCGGGCCCCTCTGTTCTTCTCATAGGCTTGCCTGGGTATCCTTCAGCTGCTGTATGGGGGCTGCGGTGGTCACGTTGAACTCGTACACCAAGACCATCATCGAGCTTCGCCGCCGACAGAGGCTCCATTTGGAGGAGGCTAGAGCAGCTACGCACGCGCCCTCTTACGATGAGGTGGTTCCAGGAGGCGGTCTCTACTCAGTCAGTGGCCTATTACAGTGTCCAGATAGGATGATTGATGTAGCATGGGCCCCTGATGGAAGCGTGGTTGGAGTGGGAAACGGGGATGTACCAACGCTGGTTTTAGTGGGGGGGTGCGGGCCTGAAGGGTGTGAGGACTGTGAGAGAGAGATGGACGAGATGGAAGAGGCCATGGACAGGGTTGACTCACCTTGTTAGGTGACAAGGTGACATACATACCCCTTAATTCTTAACGCCCACAGACTGATGAGCGAAGGAATGTTGTGGTTGTGTGTGGTTCACTTTGAGAAGCTCAAACTCTCGCTTCGAACTTTTGACCTTTGGATGTTATGGACTTTGGACGTTATGCCGCCTTGAAGGCCAACACAATCAAAACGTGTGCAATCTGTCCTGCTGTACATGTGTGGGTTTCAGGCGTTCATGGCTAATATGCAAGCCATACCATATGGCTTGCATATTTCAGATTTATTTCACAGTGCCTAATGGTAGTAAATGTTATAGTTATTGAATATACATGTTTATATCTTCTACTTGCGCTGTATCATGAATACCTTTACAATAATATTATAAATGGCATGGCTTGGACAGGGTGTCCCATAAGACATACAGTATTCTGTCAGCAGCAGCAAATGAGCATCTAAATAAACTCAGTTTTTATCATGTCAAATAAACAGAGGAGCAGTCTGTCAATGAAGCAAAGCCAGCCTGCGTGTTTCCATGCACAGCATATGCCATTCTGTGTTTGTCTGCTGAATCACAAACAAACATACAATATGGACACATTGCGATAGAAAGATTACAGCGAATTTGAAATGTCTGCTCTCCGATGTTGACTAGAAGATTATGACCATAATCCCGAGTTGGATGGAAAGAAGAAGAAACGGACTCAGAAGGGATGGAGAGCGGAGGACAGTGGCACTGGGGGAAGGGCAGGTTGCAGGGGGTCAGAGGATGAGTCTGGAAAGAAACTGCGGGCAGGCGTGAACTTAAATGGTATAAATGCACAGGCATACAAGAGATAAAGTTATAATTTATACTGGAATAGACACATCATTCCACCACTTCTCTTTGACTCATAAACATCCATGCACTTATAAATGCAATTATAAATGTACCTGTTGGTGGCCCAATTCAATCAAATGTCTGTACATTTTGTGTTCAAACTAATCCTGGATTTTCTGTCTGGGATAAACTCAATCTAAAACATCCACACATCAATTGGATTTTTGTCACCCAAAAAAAAAAAAAAAAAAAAAAATATATATAT
>JAODLI010067142.1:0-14584 GCA_027575585.1 Percopsis omiscomaycus
ACTGGACCTGCCTGGTAGACCAGCCTACCTGTCTTTTGTTATTCGTTACAGGACATTGTACCTGCTTTTTGGTTTTTCTGTTAAAGGAGCACTACATTAAAGCGTTTTAACTGAGCTACCTCCATGTCTGAGTCTGTGCCAGAGGTCCGTACCACCGGTTCCTAACAACCATGAAGTGTGTGTCTTTAATAATAGGCTACAGGCCTACGTGCAATTTGATACACACTCTATCTTAAAGCAGAAATGTGTTATCTGATATAGTCAAGTGTCATTGGATGAAATTAATAATAAACTAAATCCTCAGCTAAAGATGGTCAACTTTGCAGAGGGTTACACCGAAAGCATTTGATGATTACAGACAATAGCTGTATTGCATTAATTTGCTTGTCATTTTGTAGTAAAAACAACTAGGACAAACACATCATCATCCATCCTCCTGGGAAGAATCTCGCTAATTAGCTAGTGCTTAATTTTGATGCTAGACAAACCACTTGCTTATGGGAGAGGGGGAAATACATAAACAAACCTCATGTTTGTAATTGTAAATAACCTTGAGCCTTCTTGGACTTAAAAACACTTTTTTTCTGAAAGATTGAAGTGGCAGAGAATCAAACATTATTCATGAAAATATGCGAAGCAGGCACAAAGGTAGAAGTAAATAACATCAGTTCAACAGCCAATAGAGTTGGCAGCCAAACATTGAATTTAAAAAAAGGGAAGTAATTTAGTTTTCAAACTATCTCTCCAATGCAGTTTGTTTGAACAAAATAATGTCTGACACCTTGTTCATAACAAAATATAAGATGTTCATAACTATGCTTTATGCCTATTCAATATTGCAATTCTATTTAAAACGCTTCAGTTGTTTAATTCATGTATCGTATACAAAATGTAAATTGGAAAAGGTATGCAGTGGACACAATAGCATGAAAGAATAGCAATTTATAGGCTAATTCATGAAATCCAAAGAAGGAAATTAGTTATTTTCTAGCCTGTGCTTCACCAGAGAATGATTTTTAACCCAGTCACATGTGTTGCACGTTGGAAATCTTAATACCAGCCGAGATGCATCGTTCCATTATTGGGGCGTGGATATGGGGATTACACAAAGCCAGCTCTAAGCTTGTTCTCATGAAATACATATGGAAATATATAACCCCAGTCCTTGTAAATTAGGTTTGTTTTTTGAGTGCATCGCCTTTCATATCGCATGGAAAAATGTGCTGAGAAGGCTATAGCTATATGAACACACGCATGCACATACAGTATGTACGCACACATCTCATGCTCTACAGTAGGCTCCATACAGTAGCCTACATACAGTAGCCTACACGGGGAACTTTTGGCAAACATAAAGGATCTGCAGGGCACCGCCCTGGGTTCCTCACGTGAACAGATCTCATGACCGTGACCAACCAACTGACCCCCCCCCCACACACACACACACACACACACACAGAATTCCTCCATCCACCATTTCTATTCTGTGTGAATAAACCTTGGGCAGGATAGGGGATCATGTGAGAAGATGTGACCGAGGATTAATGGTAATCCTGGCCCCGGGTCAAAACTGCACAGTGGGGGGAATAGTGGGAGGGGGGGGGGTGGTAGACGCTGTTCATATGACTGTCTGCCAGTCTCTGCTTATCTTGCCCTTAAAAGTCTGCCCTCATCCCACCTTATATTCTGTCTTCTGCCTTTAATGCGGTTTCTTTTTCGTCTTTCTACGCTGCCACGCTAGTGTAATGCTAAAACGCCTTTGAATCAAATGCTAGATATGTTAATTACTGCCCCAGATGAAAGATTGCCTGTGATGCAAATGCTTGTCCTGAATGTACAATTTCAATACCGACTGGATTTGACGACAATCTTCTTGTAATCAATTGTAATATACAATATAATGGTGTATTGTAATATACCATTTTGACTAAAGATGACAGTAAACTCTTGACTTCCCTTTGGAAGTGAACGGAGGGCTATTCTGTGGAATGTTCTGCTGACGGAACAGAATCAGGCTCATGACTAGCTCCCTGAGGGACGCCATACAGTAATATGCCAACTGTCTGTTCTGCACACTGCGTCCCATTGTTTCGCGTCTTCCCAATGTTTACCAAGGTCCCTTCAATGGAAGGTTACATGGACTAAAATAACCCTCAGCAGAACTCTAAATAACAAGGTATACATCCGAAAGACCTCTATTTACCTCTGGCATTAGCATTGCCTGGAGCTCTACAGAATTCTGACAGTGGAATCTCATTCACTAATATTTATAGTAAATATTTAACTGGCAAATGTGAAATAAAGTATATAATACTATGCATATTGCTGGTGGACACTGCATAGATTGCCTTTATTTCAGATATGCCCACCCATTTACGATAAATAACACTCTTCTCATTTTCGTCTAGTAGGCCTAAAGAGCACAACTAACTTAACTGTGAATACGATTTTTACAGTTGATAATGGTATCTGGACAAATACTGCATCTTGTGGACAAAACAAGAATACTTCAAATTCAATTCCAAATGCACTCTGTAAGTATATACACAATTTCAATACATACTTCATGTGATGGGTGATGTGAACCCAGTTGCACCATGAAGCCTTAACCTTGACCCAGGAATGGAAATAAGCAGGGGAATTAGGGAATGACTGGCTCCAGAGAAAGGTGTGGCAAGACAACAGAGACATTGTAACAATAAAACAGCAACTTTCTCTCAGATAAGCATATTAGTAGTCACAAGGTCCACCACAAAACAGCTCTTTGGGCTTAATACTTGTGCATGTTGGCACTGTGGGGTTTGCACACATCCTCTCCCACTGACACCAAGGGGCCTGAGATGTCCTTATTTACCCAACAATAAAAGTTATGTGGGTAAAAAATAAAATGCAATATATTCTCATTAATCCTCAAGGTTGATGACAGTGCCCCTATGAAATGTAATGCAATATTTAAATCAACAGAGGGCAGTGATAGTTCATGTAAAGATCTCTTTGTCCTCCTAACCATTCTGTGCGGGGATCCACACTGTAGCCGTTTGTTAGAAATGCATATTTTATTTGATTTAATATTACATTTCTAATATTAATTCAAAAAATATGTTTTAAAGATACCAGGTACACACAATAAAGAAAGAAAGAAAGAAACCCTTCCCTTTTTGTAAAGGTTCCCCATAAATGGTTGACAAGAGTTATAAGAAATTACAGAATAAGCATATTTAAGTATGAGTGGAAGAAAGAACTTCATTTGTTCCAAATTCTCAGAAGGTAGTTCCGGCTCAGTGAAGACTGGCATACTAATGAATAGCTTGGTCCTACAGTTATCGAGATACTGTCTACTTAGCACATGGCCCGGCGTCTTAAATCTGCTGCTTTCCAATACCAAAGCACTTCAGGTGATTTGCATAGCAATAATTTAAACAGCAGAGGTGCTAACCTGGCGTTAGCAATAAAATACAGAGATCTACTGCCCAACTGCCACCACCACTTGATTGCATTTTAACAATCATTATTCTTGCTGGAGACTAGAAAGGGCATAACTAATCTGCCAGTCCCTCCCTCTACCTTAAAGGCAACACACTGAGAGAACGGAAATAAGAGAGGACATTGGAAACTAAGCGGTGGAGGTGAGAATAGCTCAGGAGCAGTTCGTCTCATTATGAAGCAGATCATTGCAGACAGTGGCGGTAATCACCGAGGCTCCAGGACTTAGTAGTGAAACGGCAATGTGAGTTGCAATGTGGCTCCAGACTTGGCCAATTAAAATGCCCGGGATCGTGACAGGGATATGGGTTGTGCTGAGGTGTGCTCCGCCAACGCTGGGAAGCACTCGGTGTACTCTCATTTAACCTACGCTGGGTAAATGGGATGTAAAAAACGAACCTGACATCCAGTGAGGCACCTGTGATGATACGATCAAGTAAACAGTCCCATAAATCAACCATTACTCAGCTGAAGTGAACGCTTTTTGAGACCCAATTACATTTTTCCAATAAGATGACTATAGATTATCCCAAGGTCTAATTCAGGCATTGTTACCATGGTGACATTGCCACGGCACTCTCGCATTTAAAAGGTTAATTTAGAGCAGTCAGTCAGCGGTGAAGTACGTTCTTTCTGTAGCTTATAAACTACAGCCCTCAAGAAGATTGTTTCCTACAAACCATGGCTGTTTTTTATTCATTGCATTCTGACTAATAAAGAATTTATTGGTGTAAGAAACTTCACTTTATCTTTTACTGTCTTTTGACTTTCACTTCGCTGGCTGTGAATTCTTACCTCTTTCACGATACAACATAGGCCTATATACAGAAGTAATGATATCCTATTGTGTGTCCATAATTGAGCCATTTTTAATTTTCTTAAATTAAATTAAAGACCCTAAATAAAATGTTTTTCAATGTAGTGACATCCCTGTTTGGTAACAAAATTATACCGGTTAGGGAAACACATCAAAATGTAGCTACCAAAGTGATTTTGGCGTAGACGATCGATGAAAGCAAATGTAAGCACTGTTTTTTTATAGCTGTTTGCCAGTCTTTGACGTTTTTAGGGCCAATGCAACCCAGGTGAGCAGAAAGACGCAAGGTAAAGCAGGATCCGCCTGGTGATTTCTTCTAAACGGAGATGGTGTCATCCTTCACTCCATTGTACACTGTAGGCTACAACCCAAACCAGCCTCTGTAATGGCTTTAAATCTTCATCTCAATAGGTGTGCAGGTGGTGATCATGTCTCAGAACTCCTACAGTGCTGTCCTGTCAAAACAGTTTGCTTTGATTAGTAAAATCTGTCTGTACAGTCTGTGTGGTCAAGACTGTACAGACTTGACCTTTAGAGGACCACAATACATATGCCCCACGCCCTGTACGTGTCCATATACTGCTAGTCTATCTAAACACTCATTAAGTGTCCCCACACGTGTGTCTTCCCAAGGCAGTTAAGACCACAGAGGCCTCGAACAAAGGATTCAGAAGAAAGAAACCGAGGATCAAATGCCTTAGACAGGGCTTTAGAAATTCCCTTCGCTGGCGTCTGCTGTTGGTGAGTGCCATCTGCCATGTACGATCAAGTCTATAGATCAAATAATGATGTTTTTCTTGGCATACAGAGAGAGGATTTTGTCATATATTCTATCTGTGATGACATATTCCCGCTTATCTCTGAGCTAATGAGCTAATGAAATTTATTTATGCAGTGAGACTGCTTCTGAAAACTGAAGCCTTTGTATCTGTCTGTGTGCGTGAGTGTCGCATACATTTGAAATAAACAGTTGACTTGGTATTGTCTTCAGATCTAAATATTCTGACGTCTTCACATATTTGTGAAAATACCTTTACCCACTGGTGGTAAAGAATGTTACAATATACAAAGTTCTTTACATACTCCATATTTGCTGGCCTAAACTGGAACTAAAGCTTCTCTCAGATTGGGGAAATTCCCCAAAACGCATTCATGCAGTTTTGATGGACATTTACTGTAAATAATGTTGCACTGATACAACACAACATTGACCTACTGTTTGCAATGTTTTCCAGGTTAAAACTGACTTTATTAGAAACCGGCATATTCAAATACAAACAAATTGTATTCAATAAAGCAGTCTCAGAGATGATATAGATACTGTAAATCAGCCAAGACTGACTGGTACCCAGTGCACACATGTATAAACTTCAGAGGCCATCATGCTTATCAGTGGGAAAAAAATGCCAACCACGTCAATCAAGCTTGGCATATTTCCACAATTGCACAAGGTTGTTCCTTTCATCTTAAAGGAAGCACACAAGGCCCCGCATCAATGTTTTCCCAACATTCGCAGAAGTAGCCTGAGAAATGTCCCTTGATAACTTCCGAGCTGTAGAAAATTCTCACAGTAAAGCAGAAATATCTGCACTGGCTTTTCCTCGTACCCAAATCTGCCTTCCTGCACATTTCTGCTTTTTAATGCTCCCAGATGTGATGTGGTGCTGACAAACCTGAATCACCTGTGTCCTGTTACATCGCTCGGGCGGTGAGTCATCTGTTAGCACTCCATTATGTCACGCAGACAAATTTATTTAATTTGTTATGTGTGCAGGGGTGACGACAGTTGAAATTTTCTTGCTAATTTAATGCCTATTGAGACAGAAAATTGGATGTACTTCAGGGAGTTGTGAGGGGTGTCGGGATGCCAGAGCTGCCAATTTCTGGCCAAGATTAATTAAAATAAAACTTCCTCGGGACCCGTGACAGTTGCCCGTCTCCTGCACACATTTCTTCATAATTGGAGTCACAGGCAGTGTCTGGAGCTTGGGAGGAGAAGAACCAGTGGGATTTGCTGAGGTGTTCAGGGAAGGGCCCTCACTGGCTTTAAAAAAACAACACAAGAGATAGATATAAATAGTATCATCTAGTCTGCTCAAAATTCACCAGTGACATGAATACATGTGTATAGTGTATAGTATACAGTAGTCTGCATTGTGAACAGTCCAGTACTTGGGGCCTCATTATGACAAATTGGGCCAACTATACATTGCTGCATTTATATTTATTTTATAATCTTCAATATTTTGACAACATATATTTTCAATATTATGATGATGATGATGATCTAGCTAAATACAACAATCTATTGTTTGCTTGTAGTTTTATTTCTGTCTGCTTCATAATTAAATAATTTCACCACGCATGCTGACAATTCCCCAATTTTGTTACATTCTCATAATTCATTATTTCTTTTCTGTGATAAGCAGAGATCTAAATTCGATGAAAACTCTTTTTGTTAACATTTAGACGAAAAGAATTACGTAATTTACTACATTTTTGTCCTTTCATAAAATATATTTTCATCTGGAACTGACCTTGAAGTTAAATTACAGTTAAGTTGATTTTATAAGTCCCTCTGGTATAAAGTATAGGGTGGTTACATTTTATGTTCACTTTGATATTACATATATAGAGATAGTGGTTCATTGTGAAATAATGTCATGACTGTTGTTTAAGCTACTTTTTTAACTATCATATTTTTATTTGCTTAATGGTTGCTATCGTTGCTGCTTTGCAGAGGTGTTCTGTGGATGACGGACGGTGTCTTTTGTGGGCTGATTCCAGCCTTAAAACGTGTGTGTTTTAGAGGGCCACTGGGGCTTGAGAGCATACATCACAGTTTGATTTGTCAACTTTCAGTTTGTCAACAACATGAAGTTCTTTTTCATAAAAGTTACAAAATTACTGACAGAGTTCTACTGTATTCATCACGATTCTGATGAAAATGCAGTGTCTTATTTAATCATACACTTAATGCAGGGTCCAATTAAAGTTGAGTATTTCTCTACATGTTGACGATGACTAATTATGCAATTCAAATTCAATAGTCATTCACTTACGAAAAAAGAATAAATAAATGTGACAAAATGTAGATATCAAGCAAATTCACATCTTTGTTGTTTTGAGGAATTTCATTTTTGTTACAATTTGACGATTATGTACTTTGCACAAGTGTCACCATTTGACAAAGATCAGTGAGACCATGTTGTGATATAGCCAGACTAAGACACACTTTGCATTTAAAAAAAGAAAAGAAAACATAGGCCTACTATGACAATATGATATGTATTTTATGTCACTCATAATCATAAAATTTTAAGAAACAACCTACTAGAAAAGAGCTTTCCACCTGATTTTCCCCCCCACCATTCAATATGTAATCCTGAGTCAAAAGATCAAACTGGTTTCTTACCTTTCTAGCTAGGCGG
The DNA here is from genome assembly GCA_027575585.1 of Percopsis omiscomaycus. Classification (NCBI taxonomy): domain Eukaryota; kingdom Metazoa; phylum Chordata; class Actinopteri; order Percopsiformes; family Percopsidae; genus Percopsis; species Percopsis omiscomaycus. The sequence goes on from JAODLI010067142.1 coordinate 7,732, forward strand.
GAGCTTAAGGGCTGTCACAGGATGGATTTGGGGCGAGCCTGGGTCCTGGCTAAATCCTCACTGTCTGGTATTTTGTGCTTTCCGTACAGTGATCTGTGGGATTAGGAATATGGGAGTTTCTGGTCTAAACAGAAGTGCTCATAATTTTAATGCAAGACATCTGTGGGAATGGAAAGTTCAGGTAGACCCACACACCATCAGAACTTATAGACCGGGGACCTTATTCATAAAGCATCTTAAACCAAAAAGTAGCTCCTAATTTGCCAATTTAGGAAAAACTCCTAAAAATAATGGATATGTCAGTCCTAAATTTTTGGTCTAAGAATATTTCACAAAGCTTTTTAGAGCAAAAATCAGCTCCTAAATCTGTGAAAAGTTAGGGATAGTCAAGAGGACATCCAAGTCACTAAAACCAAATCACTAAAATGGCTGCTGCAGGGTCGATGCCCCAGCCCCGTTATGCTGGAGTGCCCAAGGACACTGTACACCACTGAGGTAATAGGCAATAAAGCCTTGGGCTCTGAGCCTCCTAATAAATGCAAGAAATATTTCGAATTATAGATTATATGTTAATATAAAGTGTGATGACATGTATAGCAAGGTTCATTTATGTATAAATACATTTATATACATTTTTGTGTAGGTTAAATATATCGAATGATAGAGAATTAAACATTGTGGTCCAGTGTAGTTGAAAATAATTGGCCTAATGCCTGTGGCAGTTGTTTGTGGCTTGAATTCTGAAATCTCTGCCCTTGCCTGAGACAGCAAAAAATACCAGCACTTTTCACACTCATCTGTGGTTTTGGAAGGGCCGGTTCTAGAACCCTCTGACAGGGTAGGCAGGCAGAGATGTTAGTTTGGCAGCTCAACTCAATTGTTTTACAGTAGTTTCTGGAACAATACTGTAGCAATGGCGCTAAGCTCCGCCCATTCCCCAGAGTTCCTTGTGTTCAGTGTGTGATTTGTGTTGCGTTTAAGTTCCATAGCTGTATTTGCACTTTAATGTTGGTCTTATTAATTCCAGTGTGTTGGGGTACAGTAAGCCTGTTATTTTTTTTTACAGTAATTGTGTTAATGTTAGGACATCATTATACCATAACCCGCCTTGACCAACGTAGATTTTATTACTTCCTTGTTTGATAATGTCAGCCCTAGTTGCTCTCAGTTGTTCTTCCTATAAGTTTCTTGACACATTTTTTTGGAAACACGTTATTGTTATATAATTTTGAATAATTGAAATGTAGATTTCTTGTTTAAATAGGATTCTAACTGTGAATGAAGCTGTAATGGAATTTTTATTTGAACTACATACAATTCTGTCTTTTACAATTCTATATGTTTAGACAAAGGTCTTTGCTAAGCACACACAGCATATGACATGTGAGATGCCTGGTGATTCTAAATTGCCCAAGATGTCAGCTGTTCTCTGAACAGATTTCCAGTCTCCTTTGCTATCTTAAAACAGCCTTTTGTGTCTTTTCTATTACCTCCTCCAGATAAAGATATTTATGAGGATGTCACAAGAGGAATGTCATGACTGCATGCATCCATGCTATTATTCAAACCCCCCCTGACCTAATCTGTTCACATGTATAAAAGGACAACTCTGGTTTTAGTAAGTTATGACACTTCACAGACAGGCTTGAAACGCTGTGTGTGAACTGTCTCCATTTCTTGCAAGATCTTACAATTAAAATGACAAAGATCATATTTTCTCTTGTTCCAGTGAGGTGTATTATCAATTTTCCATAACAAATTCTACTTGGTTATTATTTCTGATGGACAAAGCTTAATCTAGGCCTAGGGGGAACAATGCCAACCCCTGCCCCTACCTGTCGCCTGCCCTGGGTTCTGGACAGAAGAGGGAAAGCTGCATCTATTTGCAAGCATATTTTTCCACACTTATTTTTTGGTTTTAGAAGTTATCACAACTCAAAATTTTCCTTTAATAATGTCCTTCCTTTCATGCGCAAGGTGGCCAAGAAGTAAAAGCTATTCTTGGATCCAGTTTGTGTTTTGGTTTTGTTTGCACAATGTAGCATCACATGTCTTACTAACAGCCATGGTTATTCTAGTCTGATCAGTTAAAGGCTGCTTATATGCATATCCGCTAATTGTTTACGAGCTACCAGACATGTAAGTGACAATTTTGTTTTAAATCTTTATTTTAATATGGTAACATGATACCTCCTTCTACAGTTTTTCTATGATGAATTCACTGACAGAGGCCCATCCCCTAACAGCCAATCATTGTTCATGAAACGCAACATCATCCATAGCAACGAGGTCAACCACGCCCTTTCTCTTAGCTTTTCCCTAGCAAAAGATGGTCTCAGCAGCTTTGTGAATAGGATTTACGCGAAAACTTTTAGTTAGAATCTTATAGTTAAAAACTTTTAGTGCGATTTATGTGTACTCTTAGCGGTAACATAAAATGCTTTATGAATACAGGTCCAGGTAGAGATGGTGCCACAAACAATAAAAGCAACCTACTTAAGCAAATTATTAAAGACAAATAGTGTTAACAATAAGTAAAAGAAAGGATCAGAAACCCGAACAGTTTAAGTCACTGGCACCTCAAAAAAAGCCTTTGTATTGAAATCACTGCCAAGTGAAAAAGGCAGAGCCATAGCCACTAGCTTTTGCACTTATCACCAAACGTGTCACTAAAGAATCGTATCACCTTAAAGGGCCTGTAAACCCATACAGGTGTCTGAGATAAGACAGCTGATTGGATCGCAGGCTGGGCTTGTACACACCCTGTTCAATTGACATCTCACGTCTCTGACTCTTCAATGTCACGCCTGTTGGTGCAGGACAACTGACAACTTCTTTGTGATTGGTAGATATGCAGTGCAGGACCTGGTACCCGCCCACCCTCAACCTGAGAAGCGGTGTTATTATCTCAACACCTGTCTGTGTGTTAGACTCTGTAAAAACCTGTATTTCTATGTCTAGAGGGTACAGGGATTTAGTGTTTTCTAATACTGCAACAATATTGCTAGCATAAGGCAGCATGCTGCCCTCTTGGGTTCCCCAAGCTCATACTGAGTGTGAGTGTTTGAATGTTGGCAGGGCATTCAGCAGCCAGAAACTGCTTATTACTCTTAGAAGAACGTATGAGCAAGTTACAAGCTTTGTGTATCTAATTTATATGCTGTAAACAATTATTATCTGCACTCTCTTCTAGCAGACTCTTGCACGAGCTACTGAAACATACATAACAGACGTTGCAAAGCTAACGTCGTACAGGTAAATCAAGTCGGACATGTTTGATTCAATCTTTTGAGAAGGTGTCAAACTGAATGCAAAACCTGACCTAGAATGAACTCAAGGTGTAGAAGCCCAAAGACCCATGGTGATTCAAGGAAGCTTTTCTCCAGGATTTGTGCTAGTGCAGTAACAATACTTTTTTTATCCAATTTAGCAAGTAGCTATTTACTGTAGCATGTCAGGTATTACAGATACACATTTCTTTTTTACCTTTTCAGTCAGAAAAGAAAATACAATTTAATAGCAGCTGCCTGTGATTTGTGAACCTACGTCGCTGGAGTGCTCATGAATAGCACACAGGGAGAATGAGTCATTACTCGGTGGGGTGCTTTATTAAATTAGGGAAATGCTCATAAGTGCACTGTGTACTCAGCCATATATACCTCAGAGAGTAAAGTTGTTGAATGTTGAATGTTGAATAGAAGATTCAAGAACAAATAAAACAGTGGACTAATATCACTTTTTTTTCGAGTGGGGGAGTGAAGTAAAAGCAGCCTGACACAGGACCAACCGAATCAATGTTGCCTTCAACATGTTGTCTGAACACACAGACCTAACCCGTACCCATTAGCAATTCTTGCTTGCTCATATGCAAAGTCACCAAAGTAAACAAAGGCATCACTCCCAGACACTACACATACCCAGACATGCACATACAATTCTGCTTTTCATATTTGGGCCACATGGGTAATCAACAATTGTGAATTTTTTTATGGTTTCTGTCATTGGGTATTTTTTGCACCATATCTCTACCGTGTCGACGCCTTTTAACATGGGGTCTGTGACATGCAAAAGTAGAGCACACATTCACTAGAACTTTGATGTACCTTGAGGCTGAAAACCCTCCGAAAGAGCTCTCCGAAAGTAGTGTTGATCTCATTTTGTCGTAGGAAAAATACAAAAAGTGATGTAGTCTTACTGCTGTTTTCAGCGACTTTACAAATAAATATTTTTAGAATGGCAAAAGCCCAGTGATCTATCTATTTTAAGCCATTTAAGTCATTAAGCTTTGTGTATTGTGAGAGCACCACATCATGACGCAAAGCTTTAATGCTAGCACAGCAGGTGAGATAACTACGGATGTGCAAGCTTTTTAGCTGATAATAGTGTTTTGATGCCAGCAAGTGTGCCACAACAACACAAGGAAAAGTATCTGACTCAATTTTGGGGTGCAGATAAAAGTTTGCTTTCGTCAGTATTTTGTAATCTTGTTAAGGGTTAAGTGAAATGAGATATATCAGGTTAAGTGTATTATTTTATATTAACAGAATGAGAAAATTATAAAACAAGCTCAAATGTGTCAGTTTGAAATCTGTAGACTCGTAATGTCAGAGGCCAGAAGCAGTATTGCACGTCTGACCTTTCTGATATCGTCAAATATTGGGAATGGTGAAAGGGTACTGTAATTACTGTAAGTGAAGATTATGCCATTTATTTTCACCAGTACTACTCAATGCTAATATAGCTAAAATGAGAAGCTCTTAGTAGTCAAAAATACCAATGGCTAAGACAAGGAGCTTTGCATTCCAGGAAGTACTCTACATTGTGCACTTTGTGTATCTGTAGTTACGGTAACATCTAGTGAAGAAGCCAGGGGCTACCTTCGTCTGACAGTGAGAAAAAAGTACTCAGTCACACCATTGATCAGAGACTGCGCTGCTTATTGCGAGATGCCTCAGACCTAATTAAATAATATTTTATTGGCACTCACAAAGGTATTTGTAAATACATTTCCTACCAGGGAAATCATCAAAAATGTCAAATTCCCCTCCTGACACAAAGCTGCGATTATTGCCGCCAGGCACCCCCCCCCCACCCCACCCAAACCATTTAAGTGCATTTAGAATGATGAAAGAGATAGCAAATTGGTGTAGATGGCTTCCAGGGGAATGGATAGTTTATCCATCTTAGTCTGGGAGACATTTTTAGCTCTGGACTTCCATGAGGTTACAGGAAGAGGAAAAAAGTTAACAGTTCGTTAGCTATCCCCTTTCCCTTTTTGTCATTCTGGGTATCAGATAAAAATGCAGTGGTGGAAAAAAGCTGACAGCAGGGAAGTTGCGCACATATTTCGGCTGCTGCATATTTCGGATAATGCACATTGTTTTATTGCCTCCTGTCAGGAATTAATCGTAATGGTGAGCAGAATGAGTGCGAGGCTGTCTTGTTTTGATGGCAGGGTGGTGGAATGAGCTCATTCCGTCATAAACAATGGTTGACAGAATATTCAGAATATGTCCTGGCAAGGCACCTTAATGGATGGCCTGGCCTGACACGTGCAGATAAATCCTAAGTCCATCATCAATACAACCGGCAGCAATCAAGTCATAACCCCGGCTAAAATAAACGGAAGGGAGCGCAGTATAAAACATATATTGGCCTTCACTTGCCTGGTAGCCCCATAATTCACAGGCATAAATTATTGTATATCACCACAGCGCCACTGCTGAATCCGGCTGCCCCTTTTTTAATGTGCAGGGAGGTATTTGTTTTGAATAAACTGGGGTTTAGGCAGGACAACTGAATTACACACAGTGGGCCAGTAGATGGAGCCCTTTGCATTAGCTTCACATAGAGTTCCCTCCACTTACTTTGTTTCAGCAGAAACATTACATCATTGCCTATTTCCCTCCACAAATGTGTGTAATCGACACCACGTTGCACTTCTTCTATTCATTAAGGGCGGTGAGTGTGCACATGCGTACCGTGTGCTCCCTCGGACGATTCGGCACACAGTCCATCCTGTAAAAGTGGGTCCTCTTTTGCGTGTCTCAAGAAATTGATCCGTTTGTTAGCTAGCTATATAACAGTTAAGGAGCGTACAATGGAGCCTCCGTGTTTGTTAGCCTTAAGAACCGCGGGGGGTGACATTTAGAAAGCGGAAGCTGCATAGTGGCTTGGCCTGTGACGTGTTGACTGCACTTCTCAGCGCTGATTACTGTCGCAGCTGAGGAAACCTGTGGGTGTGAGGGGGGGGCACACCAATTGGCATTTGAGCTATTGTTAACAAAGAAGCTCAGAATGCCTGCTAGAGACACGCCTGAGCTTGTCACATGGTCAGGAAAGTGTAGCACTAACAATAACACATAAGCAACACACACACACAAATAAATAAAGACACATACATGCCCGCACGCACACTTGGCTTTCTTAAGGTACACTCCCTAATTTTGTTATAGCTCCCCACTGGAACACGAATTTGCACCGTGTTTCAGCATTTATTTTTGAAGCTATGCACTAAATGGGGAAGGGTAGAGAATGTGTGAGCCTAGGAGCTATGTGTGTGGGGGGGGGTAAGGGTTAGAGAGGAGCGCGAGGACACACAGCACTGTGCTCTCACCGAGTTTCAAACCAAAGCCTCCAACCACAGGGGATATCCCGGCCAGGGGTCGAGGCGTGTCCCTTTAAAAAAAATGCCAGTGCGCAGACGCATTCGCAGACACACTGTGAGTGTGACTGCGTTATTCACAGTCACACGAGTACAAGAGCACGTCAACACACATCCCCCCCCCCCACACACACACACACAGCAGTGGGGCCCGGCCAGATTGCTGTGGCTGAAGATAGGCGGTTGAAT